>CAJPEV010002226.1:0-48342 GCA_905338385.1 Darwinula stevensoni | reverse complement strand
AGTCGGAGAATCCTGCAGGAAACGGTCACGTTTTCCCCTGCATGCCTCCTCACTCACATAATACACACAGCCTCTTCCGCGTATCATGTAGCAGAATGATTCACGATTCAGATGGTACTTGAATCGTCTTTCTAGCCAAACGAGTTATCGAATGGCGGGACTTTATCCACGTTGAAGTTTATTTTTTCCGCCTAGAACGTCATGAGCAGACGACAGGATTGACGCACATCCTCTCGCTCATTCTCTCTCCTTATTCCCCCCTCCCCTCCAGACTCTCGTGCCAGGACGCGCCTGGCACTCGCTTTCTCGCCCTGTCTCGCCGTCTGGACGTGTGACTGGGACAGGGATATGCTTTCCTTCTTCCCTTCTACTTTTTCGCTCTTCAAAATCCTATCCCCATGTAGTGTACTAAACTTGAACTACATGTCTTCTCTGAAAAGGATGTTTGATGAGACGAGCTATTTTAGAGATGCTTGAGAGAGACGGAACGTTGCCTGACTTCCCGGGAGAGGTGAGATCGAGGATGGTCCTAATTGGGGGAGTATTATACTAAAATGAAGCCTCGCAGCTTCAAAATGTACACCACCGGTTACGGTGGAATCTAAACTTCAAATCTTGCCAGAAAGTGATTTTTCGCCAATCGTGTTATTGTCGAGATGTAGGGGGAGAAGGACGGCGTGAGATGGAAATGGTGGCGTATGGTAAGAGGTATTATCAATTGCGTACGTTTGTCTTCCTTAGATATGGCAAAAACAGCCAAAACAAATTATACCACTGGCTAGGGCAGACTCTAGGCTACAAATCTTGTTTGAATGCGGTTTTTCGAAAACCGGACCGTTTTCGAGATAAAGGAGGGAGAAGCGAGGCAACCCTTCGCGGTCCATTGTTGAGTACGGGAGCACGTGGCATTGTTTCCCGAACTCAACGGCTCTCTGTCCACTGCCAATCAGGAAACGCTAGCGTCGTCTGCTCCTGCGCGAAACTTGGACTCCGAATTACCTTGTGCGAACCAAGGGCGAGAAAATGGATTCAGCATTCTTGATTATCTTCTCCGATTATCATCTTCATTGATGTCTTCCAGAATGCAATTAGGATTCGTGGTGTTTTTTTTGTAAAGTTCGTCTGGCAAAAAAATAATAAATTTATGAAATACAATCATAATGAACTGATTACCGCATCTGTATTCGTTTTTTTTTCTCTTCCGATCCTAATTCATGTAGGTGATAGGGTCAGGGGGAATATAATTGCATGTAGGTGATAGTAAACCATGAATTTTTGCATATGGTTCTCCATCCACATACGACGGGCTAGGAAGCTTTACGAAGTAGAAATTATCGTGTTCAATCTAAAGTCTGCATGCTGCTCAGGGTCAGAGTGACAAATCGGGGATCAAACAAGAATGGGAGAAGATATACAGGTGTTCCATCTACCGGTATAGGCGGTGATTCATAGGGGCTCAGGGGGCTGGACCCCCTTGATTTTTTTTTTTTTGGGGGGGGGGGGGCCCAAAAAAAAATTGGCAGAAGGGGCTCACAGCGAGGATAGGGATGACATGAGAATAAGGAATACTTGCAAGTATACCGTCTCTGAGCCCTCGCATATTTCTAAAAAAAAATCTCCGCTATGCTTCGATCACTCTGAAATTCATGTAATGTGTACAGAGGCACAAGCAAGAAAGGAGTTCCCTGCTGAAGATGGATCATTGTAGATAGCCTAGGGTTGATCCTCCCTTATCGTTGATTAATGCTTCTTTCCAAAACCACTTTGAGCTTCGCTCAGCAGCCCCGGAACTTCTTTAGCGGAAATTCAGCAATTCAGTTCAGTCTTCTTCGAGAAAGTCTTGCTTATTGGTACGAATACTACTGACAGACGTTTCTACCGCGTATTTATATTTTCATCGACAAGATTTCCGTTCCCCCAAATCAGGTACTGAGTCAATGAAAAGCAAGGCTTCATTCAAATTACCAGCAAAATATTATATTTTTCCTCCCTGTATCCTTCATATCAACGAAGAAATTTCGATAGGAAATAACTGCCATAGATAAATGTTCCGAATTAAAAAAAAATATTTTTAAAAACCCAAATGGTCCTTTAGGAAGTGGACGCGATGAATCACAACGACTGAAAAGCAAGATTCGATAAGAAACGAAGAAACGAAGCATATTTTAGGTTCCTTACTGATTATGGAGTTTAGATTTCCTGCAACTGTTTCAGTTCTACACCTGGGGAACATTTATCCCTCAGGCGTGAAGAGCTTTCTAGGCGCTTGTGCACTGGCAGCAACGAACAGATTCACATTAGAATGCCTTCACAACGTAAATGTTGTTAGGTCCGCTTGGGAGGTTCATTGCAATTTTCCACATATTTAACAGGAGGGCGTAGCCCTTACAGGAAAAGCTCAACATGTTGAATTGAAACAGCAAATCAACAGTGATTCGTCATTGAATCACCGGCTTTCAACAGTGGTCTCCGTTGAATCACCGTTGACATTTTTGGACATACCATTTTACCTACTCAAGTATCTGTTCCTCTGGTTTATGAAACAGCTGGCAGAGCTTTCAATAAGGTTTCTGTGTCCGATCAATTGCTTCGTAGAGCTTCAGAAACTTTTATGGAAAGGAATTGTCTAGGTACTGCATTGAAATGCGTTTTCACTGGGAATATGAGGAAAATATTTTAATTTTTATTCGCGAGGATGGAAAATAAATCCTCTTATGGAAAAGGAAATAAACATTGATAGAAATATTTCCGGCTTATACAATGAAAATATTATTCAAGTGTAAGTTCTAATAATTCGTTTCCGAATTGATTTATTGTTTAATTTGAAGCCTCATTTATTTCTCTGGGAATGGAGGCCAGCTAGACTGGGATCTGATCACAGACGAGATTAGCGCGCGGTAGCTGAACAGTGGAAGTTATATCAGTGAATGCCGAGTGAATCCCAAAATTGTTGCAACTGCAAAGAAAATGTGTTGAGCGAAAGTTTTATAAAGAGTAGGGGATCCGTTGAAATTCTGAAGGAATCATGTCAAAGAAAATAAATGAACTGAATTGAAATGACTGAAATAGAAAGTAACAATTTCAATTTGTTTTCTGATCAAGTCTGATCAATATAAATTAAACGAAGACTAAATTCTAAAAAAAAAGATGTACATGAAAATACCCTCAGAGACGAAAAATGAAGTACAACTGGAGTTCCAGTGGCAATAAATGAACCAAAACCAGAATTAAAATTATTTTTGGAAGTTAATCTACTATGAAATTAAGTTCATGACCGGAGTTGTGTCCCTTCGATTTCCTCTCTAGACTTTTGCTTCTTGCCTTTCTTCTTGTAAACGTTTTTTTTTTACGTAACGCACGAGGAGAATGAATATATTTCTTGACAAATCCATAAGGCTCATATCTTGCCTACCTTTATGTGACACAAATGCAAAGGTCTTTAAAATGCCACATGCATTATTACAGACTTCCATAAAGTTGGTAACATGCCTCTGGACGTGTGGACTTCTGGATATATTACCAGTTGAATTAGAGGGAAGCCTTATTATATTTTCGTTTACTCACTTTGATGGGGCCTCTGACGGTTGGTCGAGCCAGAGATCAGACTGTCGCTCTAATCCTTGGACATGATACTGTATATTCCAGAGGGGTCTGACCAGTGGCGTATTTTACAGGAGGAGGAGGGCAGGGGAGGCAGCCGCCTTGAAGCCCCCTGAAGGTAGTTTTCTCCCCGATATCGCTCGGGTGGGGTTTAGCGCCAAAGCTCTGTTGCCCTGCCCCTCCCTGACCCTTTAGCCAGAAATACGCCATTGGGTCTGATTCTATTAGGTTGGACTGAGTGGAATAATTCATGGTTGGTTTGGACCACATTGACAGATTCAAATCATCACAATTTTAAATGTTGATTATTAAAAGCACCTTTTCGTCAACAACTGCTGGAGCGTTTCGCGAACGGGACGAAATGGACTGACTAGTCCGCCGCCAGTTTGGCACCGTTATTACGAGTATATTCTAACAAAAGATTTATAAGTATATGTTATGCAAATGAGACAAAACGCTAGAATTTTGCATTGCCGTGATTCAGAAAAATAATATTGGGTGCTTCTGGTCATCAAAACCCATCCCGTCTTCCATATGCCCCAATTTTCATAGAGTTTTGCTCCTTACTATTTAAACGAGACACTGCACGATTTTGGAACTCTCAACATTTCCCATGTAGAAGAAGGGGGTGCTTATTGTCATTGGAAACCCTTAATTTCCTTTAGCAACATTTTTTGTTCTGTTCAGCATGAAAGCATTCAAAAGAGAAACAAATTCGAATTTCGAACAGCCACGCTTTGGAAAAATAAAATAAGATAATAAAAAATTATCCTTCCACATCGATGAATCCCCGGTATGGTGTACGCAAATTCTCGGTGGATTCTGCCCCGTAGCGCTTGAAGTAGACATGATGTTCGAATTTCAAACGGCCTGGTATATGTGGTAGAGCTCTTCTGCAAGGGATGCATATCGATTTGGTAGGACCGACTCGCCAATAAGGCGTGTAACTCCTCTAACAATAAAGTTTCCGGTCTGGTTTGGGGAAATACTTCCCCGAGACCAACAGTTTGAAGTTTAGAGACCTAAGCGGCCCGCGGGTCGGCCTGATCGGTTCAACACGAGGCGAAGCTGGGCCCTATAGAACTCGGCCGACGATCAAAATCAGGGTCGGGTGTGGGGCATGATTCCACTCAAGCGCACCTGGTCGGATTCGGAAAAACTCCTCCGTGCAGGCCTCTAACGGCGGAGAGATTAGAGAAGACCAAGGAAAACGAACAGAAAAAAAGAGGGAAATCAAGCGAGTAGTATTAAAAAAAACAGCGGAGGATTGCTGGCGCCACACATCCCTAGGCAGGGGGAAGGAAAGGGAAAAAAAAACCTAGGCAGGTGAGAGACTGCAAGAGGAGAGGGAGTGAGGAAATGATAGTGCGTCGTCTGCTACAATTTACAAGTACCAGAACAGGGATAAAGTCCCGCCATTCGATAACCCGTAAGCCTAGAAAGACAATTCAAGTACCATCTGAATCGTGAATCATTCTGCTACATGATACACGGAAGAGGCTGTGTGTATTATGCGAGTGAGGAGGCATGCAGGGGAAAACGTGACCGTTTCCTGCAGGATTCTCCGACTTTGGCATCAGTCAAATCACTATAAATCAGAGATTTATGAATATTTTGGCATATAATTAGGCAGAGCCCTTCACGACAGTCGTCTCTAAATATCGGTGCACAAAAATCGCAGCATCTCCTATTCGTTCCCGAGTAATCCGGGTCCGAAGTTCAAAATAGCTTTAAAATTATGATTTTCAAGAGTATTTTCAAATGGCACGCGAAAACTGTCTATGAGATTTGAACGCCACTTTGCATAAAGATGCAACTGGTCATGATGCAAAATCGTATGCATGGATTTCTCGATGCGTTGATTACGACGGATTTGGGAGGGGCAAACGTGAGGCGCGACGAGACGAGATTTTCGCAAAATTCNGATTTGACTGATGCCAAAGTCGGATGCATGGATTTCTCGATGCGTTGATTACGACGGATTTGGGAGGGGCAAACGTGAGGCGCGACGAGACGAGATTTTCGCAAAATTCGTTCCCCATCCCGAACCCGTGGTAACATCTTCAAGAATTTTACATCATTGTTTAGAGTCGAATCTAAGGAAGAGAATGAGACTAATTTCAAAGTTCTGCGTTGAACGATGCCGGAGATAAAAGCCTCCGAAGTGACCCATCGAAATCGTGACCTTAGTCTCGAAAAGTGGCTCTTGGGCCCTCCTTCGAGGTCCCTAACAATAATTATAGAGCAGAATTTTGATCCAGGGGGGTCAATTTTGATCTTTTATATGTACCTTAAACCCATCGCTACGCCACTGCCTACAAACCAGAAGCTTGTAAATGTAGCGTCTTATTTCCTTCTTTGTGTGCGAGGAAGCCGTTCCCTCTCGTCATCCGTTCGTTGAACCTTAGTGGCAGTTTTCCATTTTTAGTTTTTTTTTATAGCATACTTCTCGAAGCTAACATGCCGAATCCAATTGACCATTTGGTAAAGCCCCCTTATTAAAGGATGGCGGGTCTCAACCAGAAGTCCTGATTTCTGACGTTTTAACTGCTCTCTGCTCCCTAACTTTCATCCGCCGTTTTGCCATCACACTGCACATTTTCACTTTACGGAAAACTTTTGAGACAATTCTTTTTCTCCCTTTTTTCCGATCGATGGCTTTCTACGTCCTCACCACAACACCTGAAATGACCGATTGGTTTCCTGGTACAGCCAACGGCACATCAAATGCCTCAGGCAGATCCCACCAATCAAGTACTTTATTTTCCAATCAGAGAAATACCTCCCTCCATAGAAAATCAAGGGAACGGAAGATTTTTGAGGGTTCGATTCAGTTCCTGAAACTTGTGGATCTGGCGGATGAAGAAGTCCCCGTACCTCCGAGCGACCTTCGTGTCTGCAATGTGCAGCATGTCCTTGTCGACGTAAAAATCCACCTGCAGGAGACACGAAAAGACCACAATAAAGACCTTCTCCAGAAACACTTGATACCTTAGAACCGAGAAGACACAGAAATGTAAGCACAAACCTCAGAGCCACTGAGGAACTCCCCATCCAGCCCCGAGATCCCCTTGGTCCACACCACATTCATCATCTTGTGTTTGAAGCAGAGGAGATGCGTGACGAAGTCCTCCTCGCTCATGTCCAGGAAAGCCGCTATCTTCGCCACCGGTATCGTCGTGTAGAGCTTCAGGTAGCTCCGGATCGTGGGGATGAGGAACTGCTGCTGGACCTCGTCCATGAACACCTTCAGCTGCAGGTTCAACGGCTCCTTGTCCAGGTTCCCGAGGGGCTCGTTGAGCCCGTCGTATGATGGCGCGACGGGGGACAGGAATTTTGGACACGCGAAGGAGAAGTTGCTTCCAAATTCCTGGAAAACAATATTTTTTCCAACTTTAATGCCTCCATCAGAACTTGCATCATTAGGGAAGTCTTTTTATGAAAGCTATCAACCCACTTAAAAATGCTCTCATCACTTTCACCAATTTACTTTTATCCATTTCTGACATTTCTTCCTGATTAGATGCACACCTTGGGAAAAAATTATATTTGCATATTACAGTGTTTTTCACTTCAGTTAGACAATTTTTCACTTGACTAAGACACCGATGCGAGGGGTATTCAGAGAGGAGGCGAGGGCGCTGGTGCCCCTGGTGACTAGCGACATCTTTCTTTCCTTCGAATATTTAGGCTTTTTCATATGAATCAAACTATTTACTGGAAACGATGAACCGCATGCATAGCCATGTTGTCAACGGGAGACCGTCCTTGCAATCTGTTTAAATAAAAAGGCTCTAAGTTTTCAATTTTCCATCGGCTCAACGATGTAGAAACACTGGATTGGACTTCGATGGACAATCCCAGATCCACGTTAGATAGGCCTAATCTAGCCTACGTGAGGTCTGCGTGGGGAATGATATTTCAGAACCCAGGAACGATGCCCAAAACTTCATCTGTTTTATTGAAATATTAGGAAAACAGTAATGGGTGACACGAAAGCCTAGTTTTTCACTACGCCATTAAATTATCATTTCAATATATTGTGTATTAGGGAAGGTTCATATTGGTTTTCCTCTCTTCAGCAGGAAATTAATCATCATCGTTGTCGCCAATGTCATCACGACATCTGCACTTAAGTATGGAACTCCTAGTTTCTGCGTCGATTCGCTATATCACCCTCACCATGCACCGTTGTCGAAGTCAAGTGAAAAAATGTCTAACTCAAGTGAAAAACACTAAACTAGCTCAGTATTATTAACCTCTTCAGCCAGACATAATGCCCATTTCCCACCATAACACAGAACCAACCATTCAGTACAAATTCAGAAAAAACTTTTGACACCAACAAAACACAAACTTAACAGTAAGAATTTTTCAAGTCTGATGGAGACTGTGCCTTGAAATTTCTTCAAATTTGCATTCCCAATTTAAATTAATCTTGAGTTCACTTAGATCTTAGTTCTGATCTGACAGGAATGGTTCGGCAGAATAAAATAAGGACACAGATTCATAACAACTCTAGCCCTCTCAACTTAGGGTCACATGAATTATGAAGACAATGTCTTTATAAACTAATGCATTAGTTTATATAAACAGTGATTAGGAAGCACTTTGTGCAGCAACAGGGGAGGATTCTGATTGGATATCACTCTGAAATATTTTGAATGGTGACAGACTGGTTCCAAAAGTCACTCTAAAAAGTTCTATCAGTCACACCAAGCACATGGAATTTTTGTCACAAACCTGGACATCCCCTTTCTGCATCTTGGCCATCTTGTCGGCGAAGGGCTTCTCCCGCAGCACCCCCATGACCGACTCGTCGATGCGCTGGGGGTGCAGGACCAGACACATCCCCAGGAGGATGTACATCTGCTCTGTCTGCTTGTTGATGAGGTCATTCTGATAGCTCTTGCTCTGGAACATCTGGCGGGTACGCTGGATGTACAGAAGGATGTTGGAGAAGGTGCGGATTGCGTCTGCATAGCGACGCATCATCATGTATGCAAATCCCACGTAGTAGTACGTCGTCACCTGGCACGCAGGGACGCGGGAGTACATGCTCTGTGTGAGACAAATGAAAGCATATTAATTCCTCGTTTCCTTCAGCAACTACGCTATGGCAGAAAAATCTATTTCATAGGAGAATAATTGACCAGGTTTAGCAATGAATGCTTTCTAAGCAGGGGGATCTCCCTTTGAAAAATTATCATGGGAACCATAATGCAAAAAATCCCTCCACAGAGAACATTGAGTGACTGCTTGATACTTCCACCAAACTGCCATTATACAAAGCTTGGGGCTTCTGCTGCACCATTTTTTTTCTGGCTTAATGAGGCACATAATAAAAGTCATGAACCTCCCTGAATCCCTGAAAAGTTCCCTATTCTCAGTGCTAGATTTGAAAAGTCAGTTCTTGTTCCTCCTATTCATTGATTCATCCATTCCCATAAAATGCTTCATGTCGTGTACACATCCATGGGGAAAGAAATATGAAAAATGAGGGAGTTCTGAATGAGGAGGGAACAAGCTGGGAATTCCGTGAGGAACAAAATTATGAAAATTACATGAACTCCTGCTCCCTAACTAATTCCTAGCAAAACTCCAAAGCCTACTAGACAGTCATGAAAGGGCCCTACATTAGGGAAATCCCACTTATAATACTTCTGTCTTGTAGTTACATCCCCTGCTCTCTGCAGAACTCTTTGTAATTAGTAATATAGGGTCTACTTTTGGTGCACTGAAAAGAGAGTATGCAGTATACTATGAATAAGCCAAGCAAGTACCTAAACACCATATTGTAAAAAAAAAACCTACATTAACTCTGGTACAGAAAAATGTAACATCATTCACTCATTGCATTTCAACTGACCTTCTTGTTGAGTTCAATATTCTCCAGGACCTTGATAGCCTGATGATAATCTCCAAGGAGTGAATGAAGGCGCAGGAGACCAATGAGACTGAAATACCCCAGCATCTTGTAGAGGGAGTGCCGGCCAAACTCCCCTGCCACTGCGTCGGGATCCCCCGCTTTGGAGTATGCCTCCAGTTGTTGATTGATGTTGCTCTTCTCGACCAGGGAGTGGAGGACGTTGAGCACAGAATGAACGTTCCAGAGATTCCTGTGCTTTGCCAGCTTTTCCAGTTCCTCTTTGCTCTTCTTCTGGATGCGAGAGCGGAACTGACACCATGACTGGAACTGGTAGATGAACTCGTCGATGATATCCCAGAGCCACTGATTGGGGAGTTCCAATGGGTATGGGTGCTCAGCACCTGGAAAAACATGGCACGGTTGAAAACGAATGGAAAATAAATTCATGAGCCAGCTCAATATATAATGACATACTGAGGATGAGATTGAAGAGGTGACAGTAGTTACGGTAGGACCCCATGCGCTGGCCGATGTCTAGAGCCCCGGGCACCTTTGCATAGATGTGGCGATAGAACAGCTCTTGATAAAGCACCAAGAACTCCTGTAGCAAAAGGTTGTGGAATAAGAATGAGAAAGTCACAATGAAACTTGCTCAAATACAGGAGTTTAACAGACCAGTCAGAAATTCAACAGATTCAGCTTTTAATCCATCAAGAGATAAATTCGTAAGATACAATTAGCAGAACTACATACAATATGCCTTGTCTCACATAACCAGGTCCGGCTCATGCTCAAAGCATACAGATAGAAATGAAAATGAGATGGATTGTTCTATTAATCTGATGCAACAAAATATAATGTTGGTCCTTCTCTGCAAGCCAATTATATCATTCTTCAAGGAAGAAGTAGCTTACTTATGTTGACCAAGAAACTAGGAAACTTTGTATCTCCAATGACATCTTTTGGGATCTTTACCTACCTGAGTAGCTCTAGTTTCCCTGAATGAACTACAATGATTCAGCTCATGGTGGAACTGCCTATCTTAATAAATATTACATTTTACATGTTACACTAATCTATACATGAAAGATTTTAGCACTCAAAGTGACTCCTATGAGGAGAAGGCTCAATACTCCCATGTCTCCATCTCTACAGGGATCACTGGGACTTACTTCGTTCTCTTCCACATACATGGCAATATCCTCTGCTTCTGGCCATGGTGTAGACTTGAAATACTCATCGGTCATCTGTGGGTAGCTGCAAGGGAGGGAGACAAGTTCCAGGTAATGAATCAACTCTATTCTGTATCTAATGAAATCTGAAAAAGGCTTCACACAAGCAAGGAAAAACACATAAGGATGAACTTTGGCCATAGCTACCTGGACCCATAAATTATTGGATCTTTGTAAATATTTTCCAGTTTCTTGAATACAAAAGCAAGTCTGATATTTCCATGTCAGATATTATACAATCTTTTCAGTAAGAGCAGATTGCTTCATTTCTGAGTTCCTCTCCAGAAAATTTAAAAATTATGAATAAGAGCAATGTTGGTTGTTATATTTTCCTAATAACTAGATGAGTCAAATTTCAAAGAACACCAAGAATGTACTACAAAGATCAGAGAGAATGTTTAAGATCATTGGATGCTCTGAGAATCTTTCTTTTGCAAATACAGTGAAAAGGCAGTTGTGCTAAAACTGCTCTGTGGAACAAGAACACCTAAAACATCAAATGAATTCTTTAGAGTCAGAATATAGAGGTTCAAAATGCAAACAATCACAGCCAGTCATGCCTAATGGGAAGGCAAATCAAGCAGACAAAGTTAATCCCTCAGCAGGTAATTTTATTAGGGGTACTGCCACTGGCTGGCACAATGCAGTCAGTATGCTATATAGAACTGTACTGATACAGTTTCAAACAGTGTTTCTGGACTGACTTTCACTCAACCCACTCTCTTCCCTGGCCTCATCAACACCACAGGAGATACACTTAGTAATCATCATTATTTGCAAAGAGGTATCCTGATGAGTGAATTTGATGGAGGGACATTCCTCCCTGAGTGATGGAACTGCTACTGCAAAATTTGACAAGAGAGTCCAGAGAAAAGCATGAAGCACATGTAAACAGGGGTAGAGGTCAATCCAAAAGAACTGTATCGTACAGGGATCAAACCTGGGTCTCCCAAGAATGCAGCTTATACAGCACTGCAGGCTTAGCTTCCCTAATCAGTAAATTGGACTATATCAGAGGTTATAATATAAATTATTAATAATTTTAAGGACCTTCTCTTCAAAGGTCTTCCAGGCACCAAAAAGTGAGCATCATGCAAGCAATCATATTCATAGTTCATAGGTAATCATGGTTACACCTAAAATCAATTAAAGTTGAGAAAGTCAGAAGGTTAAAGAACTTCTTAACCAGCATAAAACAAACTCACCTGTTCTCATATATGTTCTGTATTTCATACAGATTGTTGGCCAAGAAGGCCTTGTAGAAATACTGGACAAAGTTCTTGACCACATCTGGGATATATTGGGCGAATGCCTTTCTCTCGTTCTCCATGTCCAAATTGGGATCCCCGGTATGGAGATGGTACCCTTTCGAGTGCTCTGTGTCGTACTGGTGGGAGAAGTAGACAGACGGATCGGTGCAGAGCACGAACATCAGACAATGGGCTAAGTCAAACTTATCGTGAATTTAATCAACTTGACAGGACACTATTCTATCCTACACAATATGGGTGGCATCCTAGCGCCGACGTTCCCATGCTCCTGAAAGGGCATGTATATTCTGCCACATTTTGTTCAAGATTCCATCTCGGTCGAAGCACCAAAGGTGCACCCAACTGTAAGGCCTACGTGTCTCGTGCCTTCCTCGACATCGCTTTTATACTCGTACACAACAACCATGGTCCATGAATTCGTGTGCTCAATTGAATTCAATCGTTTCTTCTCTCGACTAAATAGAAACTGTCGACAGAACCTGCCTAGGCTTCATTAAAACCTGGAGGCTCACCTCTCCGTAGCCGTCCTCATGCATGGTCGCAGGCTTCGGGGCCGGGAGCTAGGCTATGAATCGAGCTTCAACCTTCCGCACGCGTGTCGCTAGGCCTAGGCTACAGGCTATCACGAAGGCCGGGAGCGCCATGATGACGTCATCGAGACGGGGCCCTCCCAGCCAATCAGATTGTGCGGACGTCAAGACATCATGCCGTCGGTCATGGACCAGGAGTAAGTTATTTTCTTTCCTGGGAGTTAATGTTAAAGTGGAGTAAAATGTAATTGCTTATGAGAGGAATATCCACCCTACCGTAGACTGTTACAATCTATGAGAACTAATAACCATTTTGCTCATATTTATGGCAGCTTGAATTGTATTTTTTCGTACATGTTAGTCTAGCATGGCTCATGCTAGGCCTGCTGAATTACGACGTATCACCATAGAACTAGGAAATGTTCGTAATTTCTCATGTACAGGTTGCGAATCCTAACTTCGACTGATATCCCGAGCGCGTCATACACGTTCAAAACCCTTTCTGTTTCTTTTTTCTCACTATTGTTTACAGCTTGATTGATTTTTTTCACCAGAAAATCCCAATGCACTCTTTACCGATGCCATTTCACTGTCACCTGTAACTAATTTACCTCTCTTTCTTGAATAGGGTTAAATCCAGCTGGGCAGATGAAGTGGAAGAAGGAGATGGAGGTGAGTGTAACCTTTTTCATGGAATTCAGGGCAATGTATCGGAGTTGCATGCGTTGGATTGTACAGCACCAAATGCAGAATATTTGAGATGGCAAAGACTTGACAGAAAAGGCTGTAGGCTTGACTAGCCAGAACCTTGACCATATGTCTGTGATGCAAGCAGGTAATTTTTTTTTTTGCTTGCCAGGTATCCTTCCACCTCCAAGTGAAACAGTTGAGAATGGGATCAAGACCGTGGTGGAATACAGCATTAACGAAGATGGGAAGAGAGTGAAGGTATGTCTGAATTGCATCTACATGATGAACTGGTAATATACTGCTATGTAGATACTGAGTTGTGCATTACTCCTAACTTTAACTAACCTTTTTCAAGTTCTAATTGATATCCTTTGCTCCAGTCTAATTTACTCCTACAAAGAATATTTTTATCTGCAAGCTTTCATACTTTGTCACCCCTGCACGTCTGTGTTGTCTGTATCCCATGCAGATCGTACGGCAATACAAGATCGAGAATCGCCGGGTGCTGAAGTCTGTGGCTCGAAGAAAGAACCTGCAGAAGTTCGGCCAGGCTCGAGGAGACAAGCCGGGGCCAAACCCGGCGAACACAATCAACGCCGAGGAGGTCTTCATGCAGTTCATCACTGCAAAGGACCTCGAGGAGAACCAAGACGACGATCCCCTGGCGAAGCTGAAGAACAAGAAGGGCCTGGTGAAGTGTCGATATTGCGATCAGGATCACTGGACCACCCAGTGCCCCTACAAGGATTCCCTTGCACCCATCAAGTCTGCCCTTGTGAGTTTCCTTCTCTCATTGGCAATTTCCTGACCCTCATGAAGGAATTACACATTCCCTTTGCTTTAAGCAAAGGATTGTTTCTCTTCCTGCAAGTCAGTAATCAGTACAAAATCATTGAAGAAGATTTTGATCCTTTTATTTTGGTTAGAATTTTGGACCCTTTGATTGTCATAATGCCTCAGGGTAGTCTGTTTTTTACAAACGATTTCTTCATGTTGGTGTGAAGTTCCTTTTGAAATTGCTGCAGGTGATGGAAAAATGTTTTTCTTGATATAAAGTCCTTTGCTTGTTTGATTTCTTGAGTAGTTCCTTGAAGTTTTCTCTAATGAAACATTCCTTGGAATAAACCTCTCTGTTGGGATTGTACATTGTTGTGCTAGGTGAATCGTATTTCTCCACAAATTTTCTTTGAGCTTTTCTAGTTCATTCATATAGAAAAAGTTTTCTGTGTCATCAAATGGTAAATTTAATTTCTATTTTTTTTTACTTCATCTTTAAGTCTTTGTGAAATTTAAGCTATTTTCCACTTATTTGTTTTATAGGAAGAGCAGAAGCCTGCCCCTGCTCTGGAAGGGGGGGACAAGGGACAGGCCAAGCCAGGAAAATACATCAGCCCGGCCCTCAGAGGAGAGAGGAAGCCCGGAGAGTCCATGTCGAGAAAAGGTTTGTCGTCCGGGCACGGTTCTGCCTTCCACCCTTTATTCCCCAAAGCTCAACCCTCTTTCCGTCCTCATTACAGACGACCTGCCCACCATCAGGGTCACGAATCTGTCGGAGAGCACGAGGGAGACCGACCTGCAGGAGTTGTTCAGACCCTTTGGTCAAGTGCAGAGAATCTACCTGGCCAAGGACAAGAACACCGGCGCCGCCAAGGGGTTCGGGTTTGTTACCTTCCAGAGGAAAGAAGATGCTGCTCTTGCCATCCAGTCTCTTGATGGTTTTGGTTACGATCATCTCATTCTCAGCTTGGAATGGGCCAAGTAAGACTTTCTTTCATACCTTTGGTTCTTTGAAAGATTATTTTCTTTGTCTTTCAAAGGTAAAGAAGTGAAATAGTGACAGTTGTAGAAATGTTTGGTTTGGAAGAGTAATTTGTTCATCCTCTCTTTGCAGGCCTTCTGGAACAGCATAAATCAAGATTCCCATGTCATCTTCCCCCTCTTTTATGTTTAATGCTATATGCTTAAAGCAAAATTGAAATAAAACTGATCTTGGGAAACAGAAAGGAAGATATTTGATTCTTTTACTGTCAGTCATGAAGGTTTCCTGCAAGAACGACAACACTGTCAGTTCATCCTGTCATGGACATTTTGCTGGACTTACGGTTCATCTTTCCTGGATGCATTCTTTTTTCCTTTAAAAGCTTCAGTGAACTCAAATGCACTGCATCACTCATGGGATTAACCTCATTTGGTGTTGTAAAATAAGATGTTACCAAGTGATGCGAGGAAATCCGGTGAGGGACGAGTGTTGCCCTCGGTCGAATTGAAGTTGAGGAGAATCGAATCTCTGCTGGATGAATTAGCTCCTGTCAAAAAACTCCCAGTGGAAGGGTGAGTGGTGCAGCAGATGGCATGCCTTTTCTCACACCTGTCTGCTCTAGCCCACATTCTGTTGCTTTGTTAGCAGAACAGCAGCCACAGAGAGAACGGATGGAGATTCCCGAGACAGTTACGATCGGTTCGGGGAAAGAGTGAAGACGTACGAGCCTGCGCTTTGGAAGGGCAAACCCATTTCCCCGTTCTCGGCCGCACTGCACGGCTGGCGGCTGGTCGACAAGGATCTCCTGGGCTGCGTGACGTGCGACAGAGTCGTCTCCGCCCATCTCCCCTGCCCCTCCAGGGTCCAACTTCGTGAGCCTCGTTTGTTCCTCTTTCGCCGCTTTCTGGCTCGCATCTCACTCTGGATGATCTGTTGCTTCATGCCATTCAGATCAGAGTTGCAGCAGATGGCTGAAGGAGAAGCTGAGAGACAAAGGTCATGAGAAAGAGTGCCCATGGAGAGGGTCTCCATGCCCCCAAGACTTCCTGAATGTCCCAATCCTTTCCAAAAATGACAGGGAACTCGTCTCCGCCTTGTCATCTCGGTGCTCACACTTGGCAGCTCTGCCCACCTTGGAGCACCTCACTGTCCTTGGTGCAGGTGAAGGACTGGTAGGAAATGCAATCTTTTCTCCAGTGCCATCCTAGTAAACTTCTGTAGCTACTGGCTTTATCTTCTCTGAATTATTCACTCCCTCCTGCAAGTGTAACCACTGTTATATACAGCTCTCTTGCTGATTTACACACATATTTAACTTTGATACCTTATTGGAAGGCACAGCATATGATAGGTAGTAGGGAATCTGAGTAGTCATTGCATTATGTGAAGCTATCATTTATTGGACTAACTTGCAAATTTGGTTGTCGATTCTTGAAAAATGGGAGATTTTTATGGTATGCCATATTCGATCTCAGTAAGATGAAACTCCATGTGATTGACTACCAGTGCTTCGGTTGAGCATGCCTTGAATAGTTTTGATCTCTTTTGAGTAGATTATTTGAGCACCAAAGCTATGGGGTGGAGGTTGTCTGATTATGGCCAAATAATAATGAGTTATGCTAGGATAGATGGAGTTTCAATTGAATTTTGATATTTTAACTGTAAATAGCAAATGTAACTCAGTACTTTACCTAAACCCTAGGTTGGAATAATATTTTCTATTGCATCCATTGTACGTTTTTTTTTTTGTTAAATGGGGAGCAGGCATCATGAACAAGTAGAGTTTTTTCAGCAATCTCTTTGTTGGTGCATACTGCATAGGAATGGAATAAAGTACAATGAGTTGAAGTTTGCCTTCAAGGAACATTGAATGCAGTAGCTGATGGGAAGTCCAGTGGATCAGGTTGGCCTGTCTGTGTTTTTTATGTACATGGGCTTGCTGTCTCTTTTGCAGTTGTGTGTTGACCTCTGAACGAAGAGTGCGACATTGTGATTATGCCAGTAGAAGATTCATTTGAGGAGGTTCTTGATTGGTTTGTTGGGGGACACCCTGTATTGTTTGTAACCATTCTTGGTTTATTTTTTTAGTCAGAGGTCATGGAAGCAGTTGAAGCACTGGACACGAGTGAGAAAAAAGCAGCCACATTGGCTTTGTTCGGATGGGAGGCAAGAGAGAGCACTGTGACATGCGACCTCTGCTCTCGGGTTGTGGACCCCATGTTGCTTCCTGGTTCGGGAGACTCCCATGACTTCCATGCCATGAATCAGCATCAGTATTGGTGCCCTTGGATTCGAGGGCCTTCCCCCTTGGACCAGGAAGCTGTCGAGGAGGAACACTGCGGGTGGAAGGAAGCGGTGAGTCGTGTCCTCGCCTGGAAGAATGGAAGGAAACGCAAGAGACCCTCTGTTTCTGCCTCGTGGCAGGTTAGTTCAATGCATCCATGCGATGCAAATGTTTAGTTTTATCCAGTAAAATATTGGAAGGACGTTCAAGATGTTTCAGTTTATAACAATATAAGGATTGTTTGGGATCATGCCCTCAAAAAAGAATGGGACACATTCTCATACAAGTTTATTTTTGAAAAGTTACAGAACATTTGTGTACCTAATTAATTGTGTTTTGAGGTTTTATAAGAACTTTAATAACATAAGTCATGTCCTTTCACAAAACGAAAGTCATGGTTTGTAAAATATGGGCATTGACACGATAATGTTTTCATTTAACACAACAGAAGTCCTATGGGTTGAGTTAACAGGCATTCAATAAGAAACACATTCAAGGATCACATTGGTTTGTGTTACTTTTGCTTCTTTTTTCTTGATGCGCTACATCCACTCACCATCTTCATCAGCAAATCCAATGGGTCCCCATACCATGTTGAATCCCTCTAGGTCTCCACGTTGTTTCTATTTGGCATAATCTCCATTGATGGCATTCTTCAGTTTTGACTAGAAGGAACTTAAGGGAGAAATAGTATTAGTGTTGTCCTTTGAGTTAATCTTTGCCATATATGTTTTATATATCACACTCTTGGCCAATGTTATTAACACGTTGGCGACAATGCGTCCTGATGCCAGGATGCATAGAACATTCCAGAAGATTATGATTTTGTAATTACTGATAAAAATTCCAAAAAATTCAAAATTAAAAAAAAATTCGGCAAAAAAAATGTTTTCTGGGACCATGCATCCTGATGGCAGGACGCATTTTTTGACAAAAAAATGCGCATGGTCCCACGCGGCGGACAAGCAAAAATAGGCTGGTCGTCAATGTGTTATCAATAAGACATTTGGACTCTTATGTCATGAATGTAGGTTAAGAAGAATTTGTCTTCAAGAAGTAATGATGAATCAACTTTGTGTGATAGGACATTTAAAAAATTCCTCAATGATGTTAATTTTTTACATGAAATGAACATGTGGGCCAACGTTCCCAGCTCTCCACAATAGGGGCATGTAGGTGTATTGGTCAGCTTCATCTTATGTAAAAGAACAGGCGTTGATAAGCTGCCATGATTTAGGTGCCATGAGATATCACCATCTTTTTTTGATGATGGAAATCTATAGGGAGCTTTCCATATTATTGGTGTGTCCTTTAAGTGCATTAGAATATTTTCTAGTTGGTGGACAGGATGAAATTAATTGTGTTTTGAAGGTTATGTCATCAAATGGGTAAAGGCATTTTTCCATCTGTTTGCAGGAAACCCGAGAGGACCTGAAGCGCTTGCATCATTCTCTCTCTCCATGCTGATAAGAACACAACAGCTGACTTTCAAAAACTATTTATTTTCCAAGTTCAGCAGGTATATTTGTAATAAACTTCATTTTCAGTACCTGGAAAACTTAATGACCCCATAAAATACCCAATGATCCATGGGAGATTTAGAGCCTCAAGGACCACATCTTTTCTTTTTATCCCTGTCAATTCACAAGTGATGGCTGAAACCAAGTCACCCATCCATAATAAACTCGAGGGCATCAAAGGAGTACAATCCAATGGTAAAAAGTCTCTCTGCTACCAAGAGCTAACGTACTTCCCAACACAAACAGGCAGAGATATCACAATGAGCATGAGGCACTTGTAATGCAAGTCTCCGTGTGGCACTCGATAGATTTCTCATCGTCTGCATGCACTGTCTCAAATGAGGGGCGTTGGAATAACAGGAAGACTGATTTCTCCTAGTTCTCCTAAAATTAATGGGGTGAGACCAAATAAAAAATTCACTGCATCTACATATTCTTTGTGATTATCACAGAATCCTTCAATAAAGAAGGAGAAGGAAGGAAAAGAAAGGATAGGCACTCAATTGAACGAGGGCACAGGATCTAGCATCTACCAGTAGGTGGATGATAAAAGATCACTCGTTTGGTGTTCACTCTTTTGTCAAAAATCAACAAGCAAAGCCAGGTAACTCAAAGCAAAAAGTTTCCCTCTTCTTCCAGGCATTGTCATGAGCTCAAAATTACTGAGAAGTGAGATGGCACCTCGGATGGTGTGAGATGTCAGAAGTACATGGAAGAGGTAGGGGGAGAGACTCATTCTTGGTCTGCTGAATTTCAAATCCTTGACAATGTGGTCAAACAAGCCAAATGTATGTGGAAAAAAGAATACAAATAGCACCTGTGTCACTGGGATTGGCCTCACAGATGAGGGCTGGAGGTGTCATTTCAGTTCTGACACAAGGAAAAATGATTTGTCAACGCAGACCACTTCTCTCGTTCCCCTCTGACTAGGGTTCTATACGTACATCATCGAAAGTAGGAAGAGCAAATTCCTACATGCTGAGATCGGCTGGCATGGGAGAAATGGCAAAAAAGAAAAATCCCTGGAGGATATTGCACAGAAGTTGGTGACGAGATGGCCGATCCTCAGAGCCGGGTGGTGCGGGAGTGTTGTGTCCGGTCGGTGTCACTGTCACTGCCACTGCCGCTGCCGGGAGACGCGTTGCCCCGCAACTGGAGGATCTCTTGAGCTGCCGCCTCCATCTCTTCCGGAGTCATATCCATTGCTTCCTGCATCTCTCGTGATGCTGTTCTCACGAAATCTTCATCACAGTATTTTCCTAGCCCCTGCTCTACCAATACCTGCAAGAGGAGAGAACATTGACAATATTCCATGTTTTTAGAAAATAAACCTCTACAGGTCCCTTGTGACCAGTAATTTCTTGTTGATCCATCTGAAATCATGCAAGTGAGACCCCAAGAACGAAGTTAGCACAGTCCTGCATTTCAGATCTGATCTGCATACAACAGCATGACTAAGCTATTAATTACCTCTGTTGTAAAAGGAGGAAGCTTTGTGTTGCTATAGCCAAAGAGAGAGCATGGCAGGTCTCTAAAAATTGCTTGTGAGAGTGAGGAAATTATGAAATGCTTTCAACGAGATTATCAACAATCCTTGTTTTGCTTCTCCATGTTGGAAGGAATTAATTTTACATGTTATTCCAGAAGTTATGCAACAATGTTTGGAAGCAGTGGCTATACTGTAAGCATCAACAAGAGAGAGAATACATTTTGCAAGAGCACTCATTGTCTTATTTATCAGAATCTGTCTGGAACATGATGGTGCGAGAATTGCATTTTAATTACCTTTTTTAATCACTTGATTTTTCTCATGAGTGATTCATCTTCATTGATCAATTCAACATTCAGTGCCTCATCTTTTCAAAATGTTTGTCTCTTTTTCATGAAGTAAAGATATTAATGAGTCCTTGTCATGTTGCTCCAATCGGGAACATAAAAAAGTGGTTGAAACAGAAAGCATTTGCACTAGAGGTGTAATGACATCAGTTATACTGAATATCAGCCAATATTAAAGAAATCAGAGGTATTGGCAAGCTGATGAGATTGAAACTGAAAGATATGCAAACATTGCTGTATTTTGAGTGAAATCTAATTCCATGTGTCAGAGTCCAGAGGGCTCTGACTTTGGAATGATGTACTTTATACTTTTGAAACATTTACTTTATTGCAAATCCTCTGGCAGAGCTAGCATCAGACAAAGACTGAAGTTTAAAAGTAATTTTTAATTGAGGATAGACTCACCCGTCCGACAAGACTCTCGGCCGAGCCGACATAACGATCCCCAAACGAGGGACTTCCCGGGGCAGATAGTGCTCCACCCGTCTTCTCAACGATCCCCGGGGGACTCGCTGGTACTATTCATCCAATAATGAAAAAACGATATCATAGAATACATCTTGACAGTGTCTGGATCTTGTGCTCGAAGGTGCTTGTATGTGAGAGAGGCTTATTCTTTTTAGCATTAAGAAGCAGTGTTGCAACATCTGCCACTTTGCATGCCATGTTTAGATTGCCATTCTATCAAAATGTAAAGAAAAAAACTCAGGGGATCATAGAGCTACACAATGTAAGATTCAACTACACAAGCAGATAGGAATCTCCCTGCAGGGCCTTTAGATTTTGGACAACTGATGTAATGCAAATGTCTTTTTTCATAGGGAGTTCTGATGCTGAAATGAAGCAAGGGGTCAAGATATTGCAGTAATGCTATGTTTCAAGGTCTTGTGCTTCCACTTTCATCAATAGGTTCATTGAAATCGGGCTAAAAGGGTTGCCACGATTGAATCATGTCACGAGCTCAAACTTAGCATAGGGTTCCCATTAAAATCTAGGAATATATATCCTCTACCCTACCTGCTCTATCGGAACAATTTTCACTGGCAAAATTTGTTGTGTACATAACCTCAAATTAACACATGCATCCATTCCTTTCCTTCATGGTTCCACCAAAACCCTGTTTGTTCCCTATCTTTCAGAAGGTTGGATCTGTTTTGGATTTTATGATTGCTTGTTTGCAAATCTGTAGTGCATGTGCCTTCATCAACTCAGCATGAATGTGATTACTATGACTATTCTCAATCTAGAGGATGTCTAAAAAAAAAATCCATCACCCAATTAAAGGTTTTGTGTAACTGTGGGATGGCAAGCAATGACATTGAGTCTTAATGTTGACCAAGTTTGCAAGCAATCCCATTCGTACCATTGGTGACAACTGAAAGCAATGCAACCCACTTGGTAAATAACTCAACCTGAAGTCTTTGGCTACAGCGATTGCCTTCAATTCATCCCATACATTCCCAGTAGACTCGAGGCACAACCAAATTCTTCAAGATCAGAGCAGCTCAGAGTTGGCATTGTACAGTTTGAACATGGCAGCACTCGGTGGCATTTGATATTTGCAGTTACAGCCATCATACGTTTTGCAATATCTTCCTCTTTTTTTGAGAATTTTAAAAATACTGCATCTACTTCAAATATAGTATGTGCATATATGCATCATACAATGGAACAATTTCAAGCAACAGCATGCATCGATACACGTGAAGACACCACATGGAAAAATGACGGAAGACATGCACGAAAGGTCGATTACCTCTACCATGATACGAGGGAGCACGCTGGGGCATATAAGGAGACAGGGAATAGGGAGAAAGATGGCATCCTCCACAGGTTTTGGATTTGGAAAGAATTTGGGAATCCAAAGAGGAAGACGAGACAGACCCAAGCTCCTCCGTGCTGCAGGCATGTCAATCACCAAGAAACAATAACACTGGTTAGTTTTTAGTTAGTGATGGATTCAAACACTTCACTGGAGTTAGTACAGGATGCCTAAAATCATGTTAATGAAGACTCCCCATCAGTCGAAAACATTAATATTTTCTTACCATAATGGGGAGATAGTAAATGTGGATCAACAGGACTGCTGAAACAAATGGTGGTGAAAATGTCCAATTATTCATCAAACAGAAACCAAAAGGGATTTTTTTTTTTGCTTCCACTTCTCTTTACCGATGGATGTGAGGCAACTCATGCCGAGAGGAGATTTTTAATGGCAACTCACATGTATTGATGGTGATAGGGCGCGGTAACATCAGCACTCCCGTTCAACAGGTGGACTGGCTTCAGCGAAGCTTCGTCTTCCTCCCCGCTGTGTGATGAGAGCAAAGGAGTCAACATATTTAATCGAGACTCCTCATCGACTCTTTCATGCAACTGCGACTTCGGGGAAACTGTCCGGTAACAATGCCGACTTACCTGCCAATTTTATGCGTGGAATTCCATGACTGCACTGGTATGTGGTTTGCACCAGATTGAGTGTAGTCCAGTGAATGAGTTGGAGACACCTACGACAGTAGAAGCTTATGAAACTCATGCATTCCCTCGAGCCTATGAATTAATTTCTGCTGTGTCCTTTGGCAGGGCCAGGGTTGGAAAACAGGGAAAAAAAATTATAAAAGTGACAAATGGAAACTGAGCCGATAGTTTTCTCTTGAATACAGGGTGTCCATGAAAGAATGCAACAGTTTAAAAAATTAATAACTCGATAAGTTATGGATGAAAAGCAGCGATCTTTGCATCGAAATGAAGGGGAAGACTTGGAGTTTATTTATATCCCGTTATAGATGTCGCTGGCAGCTCAAAATGCGCCTGCAAGGGAATTTCCTTATTGGTGCCTATTTTTGGCCACCCCCATCAGTACAATGGCAACCGTTCACTAACCACTGGACTGATGCGGAACCGCCTTCTTTTTTTGCGGAAAACACGATCACCGGGGATAATTACCTTGATTTGCTAAAAGAATTTGTCTTCCCCCCAAGTCGACGACATCGAACAAGAAACTCGAAGTAGCGTCGTTTTCCAACGAGATGGTGCCCCGTCTAACTCCTCCAGATGTGTACGGCATTCCCCGAGTGAGAGATTTCCAAATCGGTGGATTGGACGACCAATCGCACAGCCTACAAGAAGTCCAGATTTAACTCCGCTGGATTTTTTTTTTTTTTCTTGTGGGGATATGTGAAAAACATCGCAAAAAAATCCGCGACCTGGATCATCTGCGAGACAGAATCGTTGCAAGCAATCGAGACTTATTAAGGTTTGTAAATAAACTCCCGGTCTTCCCCTTCATTCTGGTGCAAAAAATGACAGCATTCCATCCATTATTTACTGAGTTATTAACTTTTGAAACTGTTGCATTCTTTTATTCAAGAAAAAACTTGAATTTTTAAATTAACATTATTCCATTTTATAGTTCCTGACTTCATGAAAATCTCATAATTTTTTAATAGAAAATTTTCATCTCTGTGAATGAATTTCGACCAGTAAAGAGCCAAACAATAAAAAAAATTCTCGTTGCACCCATTCTCATGGTTGCATTCTTCTCTTGAGCAAAAATGGTCTTGATGGCTAGTTTTCGCTATTTTGAGCATGATTTCATGGAACGGCCAATAATAAAATGTCAAGAAGTTTCCTCCATTCCCCTGAATCATCAAACAGCATCGGTAAACAATTTCTTGACAACGAAAGGAGTTTTGGGTTTTGCAATCTTCAACACCATTACAGAAACAGGAAAAATAAGTGCAACTGAATTGTCATAATGAAACAAATTCAGCTGAAAACCAGATCAAAAATTAGAGAAAAACAGAAACAGAAAATAAAATAGTCTGGTCACCCAACCCTGGGCAAGGCACAAATCCTTTTTCACTCTAGGTTTATAGAAACTTTCAAATTTGTCAATTAATTTTTTTTTTAAACGCGTATTATGATTTTTTTTTAAATTGTCATAGTCCATTTCATGTCTATCAATACTTGCATCTCGGTACTAATAATAAGAACATGCTCTACTGAAATTGAAAGCATAATTTAGAAACATGACAGAAATTAAAATGAAGGAAAGACAACAGAGTCTCGATTCTCCTACTTTCTCTGCATTCTCATGAGAACGAATCAAAACGAATTCCTCCTCGCAATCGGAGAGGAAATTTAAAATATCGATTGATTCTGAAATGAGACCAAAAAGAAAGAAATTCTGCGAGAGAGCAAGAAAGCAGACAAGGAGAAGAAAGCTGACTTACAGTGGAAGCATTTGGAACTTGCAAATGATTCATATGCTGAAAGACAGAAGTGGAAAAAAAGCGGGCGAATTGAGCCCAAAAGAGCGAGAAAAAAGGGGAGTCGAAATGCAATACAAATCAGGGGAGACAAGAGAGAGAGGTGCAACGAAGGGTCGGAGGTGCACTGCATGCTTACTTTGGCATGAGATCGCGAAGTGGGGAGGTGGAAGGAGCGGGGCCGGGTCACACGCATCGATGACCACATGCTCCCAAACAGCGAATGGTTCCTCTGCAACATCACATGCGAAGTACGTTCCACCACCGTTCATTCATTCATTTAGTTTTCCCCTGCCCTTTCATTAGTGCAAGTCATTTAATTATTCCCTCAGTCTGGAATTCATGCAATTGTGATAATCGACTCATTCTTTCTAAGCATGGCTTCCTCAGATTTTCTATTTCTGGAGAAGGCACTGAGATGGTATAGCTCATTTTCTTTTTTTTTAAAAAAGGTTTTAATATTCCGAGTATGAAAAAAAAAAGTTGGTGAAGTTGGTTGGATCCCCAAAGTGGCGATGCAAATTCAATGATGAGAAGCAGTTTAGCGCAACCAGATGGCATCAGCGAAATGGCGGAATGGATTAGTATGCGAAAGACAAGGCAGTTGATTAAATCAATGATTAAATCAATCGAGAGCATGAGAGGGTGACTCAAATTCCCGGAAATTGCCTGGCCAATATTCCCTCTACCCGATAGTTCCTTAAGAATGCTTGGAACATTTTACAAAACAATTTTTTCACCCTTTTCCATCAAAAGTGAGATTTAAAAATTTTTCTCAGTTTAAAAAATTGACAGCTCAGTTTTTATGCTCTTTCGAAACACCTGGACGAATTTGCAAATCATTCTGGCTCGCGGGGCGAATTCCTCTTCCCCCGTCGGTACAATTTCAACATGAGAAAAGCCACAATATGATGGAAAACGGTATAGCCATGCAAACCGAATACACATATTTTTGGCGGCAGCCAAGGCAGGGGTTCGAACATGGAAATCGGTGAACAAAACTTACCCGATGCATTGGTTCTGGATCGTCTTCCAACAGCTGATCGAGGTTCCCTGAAATGGCTCGCTTCAACTCCGGCCCGGCTTCGTGCAATGTCCGCAATCCAGCCTAAATATAGTTGTCGCGGTTAACCGACTTTTTGAGGCACCTTGAACAAACGTTTTATGCTAAAGGTAAATTAAATTAAGGTTCATCATCATGTTCATTAAGGATCATCTAGTAAATCACGGTTACTTTCAAGGAAATAAATCCAATAATGGAGAAAGAATGCATTTTCAGCAGCGACAATAAATGTCGCACATATCACGCAGGCAGACACAGACCTGGAGCGTGACAGTGATTTCGCTCTTATCCCCCTCTTTTGCTGCTAGTTCCTTCTTCTTCTTGAACCGACGGAAGTAGTCCTGGATTAGGAATGTGGCATAGAACTTTCCCACCGTCACATCATCATCATCTGGACCGAGAGAGCGCATTTAGACTCGTGAAAACGCAAAACACGACGGCACAAGAGAGGGCATGACGGCCACAAGAGGGGCATGACGGCACGAGAGAGGCATGACGTACTGCCTGGAGGTGGAATGATCTGGTCCAGGAGCTTCGGTGGCGTCCTCTTCCAGAACTTCTTGATCACGGCTCTCAACTCCTCGTTGGCATCGTCGATGTTCCCCTCCGTCTTGATGCGGAGGGACGTTCTCACGACGGCGAACAGGGTCGCATTGAACATCACGGTGCCGTCGCTGTTCAACGGCATGTTCATTGCGACCAGCCTCTGCGACGAGGTCGAAACCGGTCTCACGACGGGAAAGGAGTTGGAAAAGATACGACATCTGGGCGAAACGAGCGAACCTTGCAAGCCACCCGATGCGGACACAGCTTCCCGAAGCCGAGAGGCGGTGAGATCTTCCGCAGCAAGGTCACGACGTCGAGGTGCTTGATGCGGCCCTTGGCGTCGGGGTCGTACTCGCTCCACAGCCGCACGAACTCGTCCAGGTGATGCGGCCCGAGGATCGACCAGTCCCGAGTCAGATAGTCGAAATTGTCCATGATGACGGCCACGAACAGGTTGATGATCTGGAAGGAGAAGCGTCCCAGAAGCCCTGCGCGAATCGACGAAGGGACTGCGAGAAAAAAAAAAAGCCACGAAGGCCGAGACCGACCAGAAAGGAGCAGAGAACATAGAAGGATATGAAGAACGGATAGGCAAAGGTGGTGCCACAATCAGAGCCTCCTCCGGCATCATCGCTCTCCGGCTCGCACCTCTGACCCGGAAGACACGCCAGCATGATCTCCTGCCACGCCTCCCCGGTCGCAGAGCGAAACAGCACCAGCAAGGCTTGCGGGAACGTTTGAAAGTTGTTGTTGCGGTTGATGGCCGTGTCCGGGTCCAGCGCGATCTTCCCCAGGACCTTCGACGGAAAAGAATCCTCGAGCCGTGAAAACCGCCCACCGTCTTCCTCTCGGAGAGTCTCCCGCTCACCTGCATCCCGATGACGGCGTAGATGAAGAACAGCATGACGATCAGCAGCGCCACGTACGGCAGCGCCTGGAAGGACTTGATGAACGTCCAGAGCAACGTCCGGATCCCCTCGCCTCTGCTCAGGAGCTTCACCAGACGCATCACTCGGAACAGCCGGAAGAAATTTATGCTGAAGAGATTTTCTCCCGGCTGCCAGAACGAGAAGAGTCCTCGCGATTAATATCCATCCTGAATTTTTATAATTTAAATAAGACTTGAACGGGAAAACCAGAATTCACCGTGACTTCGGAAACCCCGATGTCGATGATGCTTCCCAACACGATGATGAAATCAAACACATTCCACGCATCCCCGAAATAGTTCTAAACGATACAAAAAAAATTATATATATATATATTTACCAGTGAAGCTGATTAATTCCTCGATTCTTTCGACGACCGACCTTCGGCCGAAAGGCAAGCAGCTTGAGAATAAACTCCAGCGTGAAAATGGCCGTGAAGACCATGTTGAGGCTGTCCAGCGCTTTTGTATACGCTTCCGGCTGCTTGTGGAACTTCATGGCCAGGATCACCGTGTTGATCATGATGAGGAAGAAGATGAAGTACTCGAAGTACGGTGACGTCACGAACCACCAGACCCGGTACTGGACTCGGTGCTTCGGTATGTAGCGCCTCACCGGTTTCGCTTTCAGGGCGAAGTCGATGCAGTTGCGCTGAAATCGCAACCGGTTCTCACTTTCGGTCCTCCTAAACGGTTTTGGTTCCTCCGAATTTTTTTTTTCTCACCTGATTTTTATCCAGCTCGCAGTTTTTGTACTCCATCTCTCCCTCGTTCTGGAAGGTGACGATCACAAAGCCGACGAAGATGTTCACCATGAAGAAGGCGATGATGATGATGTAAATGAAATAATAAGCGGCGACGAAAGGTCGGTAGTTGTGGATGGGACCCATTTCCTCGGTGTGCGAATCGATCGATACATACAGGAGCCTTTTAAAAAAAAAAAGAATC
This sequence comes from Darwinula stevensoni, assembly GCA_905338385.1. Classification (NCBI taxonomy): domain Eukaryota; kingdom Metazoa; phylum Arthropoda; class Ostracoda; order Podocopida; family Darwinulidae; genus Darwinula; species Darwinula stevensoni. Next base: position 19,995 of record CAJPEV010002226.1, on the reverse strand, counting down.
TGAGAGGACCGAGGTCGCACATTTTTTTTTGCGAACATGATTTTGCAAAGACTCACTGAGGCCATCCCTCGAAAGTGGAGACCGTGAAGAGAGTGAGCATGGCCTTGGGCACGTCGTCGAAGTGGAAACTGTTCAGGGTCCAATTCCGGGTCTCCACGATCGGCTTTTCGATGTTCCCGTCGTCGAACACGATGAAGTGACCCCTGCCGAGAGCAAAAAAAAGCGCTCAGAAACGGCATCGAAAAGCGGAAAAAAAGACAATGGATTTTTTTTTTTTACTGGCATTCTTCCTGGGTCATTTTCGATTTGTCAGAGCAGGAAGAGAATTTCCCCTTGAACAGCTGCACACCTATCACAGCGAACATGAACTGAAGAAGAGAAGTGACCACCACGATGTTTCCGATCGTCTTCACGGCCACGATCACACACTGGACCACGTGCTACGGATCCGCCACGAGGGAAAAAAAAAAAACAAACTTCAGTAATTTTTAGCGCATTTTCGGCGATGAGGAAACCGGATGAACCATACTTTGAGGCCCTTGGCACGATTGATGGCCCTCAGGGGTCGGAGCACCCTGAGGACACGGAGGATTTTCACCACGGAGATGGCTCCATTGCTGTCGTAGAAAAAAACGGAAAATTGCACGGATGGCCGAAATTTTCATAAACGACTTAAGGCTGGGTTGCCGACCTGAAGCCAAAGGAGATGAGGGAGACGCAGACGACGAGAAGATCGAGCAGGTTGAAGGCCGAGCGGCAGAATGCTCCCTTGTGCAGGATCAGACCGTATGCCACGACTTTGAAGAGGATTTCGATCGTGAAAACGGTCGTGAAGAAGTAGTCGAAGTGGTTCAAGATCTTAAAAAAAAAAAATAAAACGATGCGAGTACCGTTTGGCAAATCGAATGAAATCGGCGGATTCGCATACCTGATTCCGGGGCGACTGCGACTTGAGCGGGTCCTCGGCGGCCAACATGGCCGACGAGATGAGAATGCACGCCAGGACGATGTTCCCGAAGTAGTTGTGATTGCAGACTCGGTGGCACAGGACCCGCACCCTGCAAAGATCAGTTCGCATCTCAGTTGGCATCTCAGTTCGCGCCGGGTGAGCTGGAGTTCACTGAATTTCGAGGAAACTCGACAGGATTTCCACTTTTTGTAAAACATTAAATTGACAGTTTTTAAAATGAAATTGACACGGGATAGGAGCAAGTAAATGACTATTTCCCAAAATGTGTGCTTTTTTTTCTGCTGGGTTTTCGAAGACTCTCGGAGACTGACAAGGAAACGGAACATTTTAAGGTTGACCGTACCTTTGTCTCCCTAGCAGTGTTACAAACTGAAAACTGTCAAGCAAGTCAACCAAGCAGTCAACCGTTTCAAGTGCTTCCACGACCACATTTTCCATCCTTGACTGAGCTTGATGCGATACGCTACAATTAGCAAACAAGTTCCAGAAGGGTCAAGGTCCTTGAATACACCTTCAACCTTGGATCCCAACCGACCCTACCCCCATATGACCTTGTCTATGCGACCCAAGTGACCCCCAAGTGACCCAAGTAACCATCTAATGTTGAAAGATTAAATTCAGCCCTTTTCAGTCCTTTTCACCCCTTTTCAGTCCTTTTCACCCCTTTTCAGTCCTTGTTGCATATCTGGGAGTCACAGTCGGGCATCTGCCCTGGCTCAGTATTACACGATCTGTGGAAATCCTGTAGCGTTAACTCAAGAGAGACTTCAAACATGCAGCTGCGAAATACGAAAATCAAATCCCATTAAGCATCAAATGGTGCTCCTCATCTCAGAAATACTTGGGGCATGGGAACTATAATTCAGAAAGTCCATGTGATGTTGTCGCAGCTGAATCATATCCTTGAACTCTCACTTGAATTAGACCTCCAAAAATTCACAGAATTCTTAGAATTCACAGAATTCTTAGAATTCACAGAATTCTTAGAATTCACAGAATTCTTAGAATTCACAGAATTCTTAGAATTCACAGAATTCTTAGAATTCACAGAATTCTTAGAATTCACAGAATTCTTAGAATTCACAGAATTCTTAGAATTCACAGAATTCTTAGAATTCACAGAATTCTTAGAATTCACAGAATTCTTAGAATTCACAGAAATCTTAGAATTCACAGAATTCTTAGAATTCACGGAATTCTTAGAATTCTAGAATTCACAGAATTCTATTCAAAGAGCATTCACAAAACAATGTTTCATGCCTCGAAAGATCGACAACTGAAAGGGGAAATACCTCACGCACACGCACACATTCATGCCTCACACGCACGTTTTAGTCTCGCACATCACGCGTCACCATTCCCAAATCCTCATCTCTTTTCATCTTCTACCAAGCATTTACTGAGTTTCTACCATGATGTTCAAACATATTTTACCACCACGGGCTTTTGAACCACAATCTGAAACCAATTGAACTTCCCGATGAAACTTTGGTCGAAGCCGCCCAGCTGGCAGGCTCGAGGGAATTTTATGTGTTCTTTCATCGCGTTCAATTCTTTCATTGATTCGGCAGATGGATTTCAATAAGAAAACTTCTGCCTCTTTCGTAATTTTTTTAATCTGTATTTTGCCATAAACGAGCTCTTTATTGTTTCGCTATTGTAAATAAATAAATTATATTAACACTATTGCACTTATTTTGATCCGATCGTGACTTGTGGGCCGCCCTGTCCATAGTAAACATTGATTCCCATTAAGTTCAATGTTAAGCAGAACCGACGTTTTCAGCAAAGAAATTGCAGCACCAGCTAAACGTTCTCTCTTCTATGTAGTAAATTATACGTTTTCCACGAATGCCACAATGAATAATGCGTTTGTCTCTCAGAGTGAAAAAAAGTAAACAAGAAAAAATTACCATTGTTGAAATTATTGAACAACATGGAATGGGTGTCACTGATCAAAGAGTATTTTCGCCGTCAACGTACTTCCATGTTCACTTCGTTACCCAGTCAAATTTATTTTTGTGGGTAAGAAAGGGTGAGTGAAGGGAATGTGTGGGTAAATGGGGAAGAAGTTGGTGTCTGAAAGATGAGTCAGCGAGGAAAAATTTGCTAAAAAAAATAAATGTTCCCTTTAATTTGAGGTTTCGGGTGGGCATGCAGTTGGTAATGCGTCGCAAATGCTAGGAAATGCAAAACCCGCTAGTGATTTTCAAAGACCAAAGGCATCCTTGCATCCCTTGCAGATTTTGAGTCAAACTTAATCATTTGTGCAAAAATACATTGTCCTGGTTCGGAAAATGGAATGCACGGATGCACGCCTACTCGTGTCACGACAAGAAACTCGTCTACTCCCGAGAGGGGAATTAGTGGATTAAGAGAATCGAAAGGTTGAATGATGCTGATGTCCTGTGATGGACCTGTTTGTGTGAGAGAAAATGAAGAAGGAGCTGGCCCGTGGCATGGGAGTCGCTTTGGACTTGACATTGAGATCGGAGAGGCGACGGGGTCGCGCTCTCTTTTTCTTAGTCCCTCCTTCTCCCTCCTCCTCCTCCTCATCCTCCTCTTCCTCCTCTTCTTCCTCATCCTCTTCTACCTCATCTTCCTCTTCCCCCTCCCCACTCTCCAAGCCCTCGTCACTTACTTCCTCACCCTCTGCGATTTTCCCCACCAACACAGTCACACCCCACTCATGCAATGCCCCGAATGTCACCTCTGACTGAATGTCACAGGTGACACTGATTCTGAATGTCACAGGTGACACCGCGGGGCATCCTTCACATACCATTGTACTCGAGTCCTTTCCAAAGATTTCATCTCGTGCACATTTCAATCATCCTTTGCGAGGGTACGAGTACAATGGGACGAAAGCAAAAAATTTGAAAGAGAAAGAATAATCCTATTACCGCCACCAGGACACAAGGCTCCGGCATACTACCCACCTGTTGGTATGGGAAAATATAAAGAAACTGGAGGCGTAAGGCATGGGTTTGTGATTTTCGGCCATGTCGATGTCCGAGATGCGCCTCGGTCGAGCACCCGTGTGCTGCCTCTTGCCTCCATAAGCAGCCAGAAAAAGAAACACCATCATTGCATTTTTACTGCATCTTTGTGTCGAGTGAGGCTGAAGAAAACGCGCCGCTCTTGGGAATTCTTTGGCGCCTCTGAAACATCACTCAAGTTTCTCTCGGGCAACCTTTGAAAATTGACCCTTTATCTCTCTCATCGTAGTTTTACAAAAGGATTTCTTCATAATTTCCATTGCACTTCGGAATTCGCTGGACAGGACATTTGGCAAACTGCAGATGGGATTTTTGCGTACCTGGATCATCATCTCGAGAAACAACTCCTTCCGCATGAAAGCGGTTATCTTAAGTTAAAGCTAGTTTCAGTCTTCTTTTCAGGTGAACCTATTTATCGCTGTTTGTGAATCGGTTTCCAAATGATAGGTTTACGTTTCAAGACGTTTAAAGGACGAATAGAAGTCGTTGCAAATTTTTTTTTGCAGTGATATCTGCTATCTCGTGAACGCCAAAGAATCTCAAATTGCGGCGCGTTTTTATTGCTTCAAGCGGTATATATCTTCACCATCGTCTTCTTAACTTGAGATCAACTGAACTCAACTCACTCTCGTGACGATTAGTAAGCTACATCATGGTAGACTGAAATCTGCTCGAATAAAATATACAGAATGTTCTTAAGCTTTTGTCATAAAAAATTCCGAATTGCTTGCCTTCCTAGGTCAAAGATGCAGCTACAGAATAAATGAAACTAGATATAAATATATAAATATAAATGAAACTTTATCATCGAGGAAATGTAGGCACTCACCTCCTTCCTCGTCTGGTACTTCTAGGTTTACTCCTGTAACGCGAACGCTCCTGTAAAGAGCCAAATGGATTGAATGAAAAATGATGAAAGATTATCCGATTATCCGATGAATCTTCCTAGATTTGCAACTGAATTAATCAGGTTCGACGAAAGGAGCTGCCTGTCTTCCCGATTGGGCGACAATTGCGACACCGTTTTTTTTTCCCCAACAAGCCGAGAAAAGAAAAACGTCTGACAACCTGATTTGGAGAGAGAGAAACGGTGTCGCATTTGATGCAGACATGCCTGGATGGGAGGGGGGGGGGGGGGGGGGAGGAAAGGAGGGGGGATTCCAGATGTAAGGGGTCATCGCGAAGCTCATTCTCTCCTTTCCCTCTCACGCTTCCAATATGCATTCAAGCCCCACTTATATCACTAGAGCAATGTCATTTATTCTCTGAAAGATTCCCTAAAAGACAAGAAAGTCATTCGCAACAGCTGGGACTGGGCATAGGCATCCCCGGCAAATTCAAAGGCAAACTAACGGTACATAATCTCTATAATTTTCTCCAAGTATTCCCCAACATTTTGAAAATTTGGATTATTCCTCAAATGGAGTTTATTTTTGCTGTAAAAGGAAAAAATTCAAAGGAAGATTTTCTCTCGGAAAACACGGCTCGACTGGTTTCATGAAATCTGTGAATGAAAATAAATGTATTAATTATCTCCAATCCCACTGGGACTCCTTCGCAACCCCCCTTAGACCCTTTTGCAACCTACAGTTTGAGAACAGCTGCTAAAGACTATATGGCTATTTTGCCATTTTTGCTATTTAAAAATAAGTAATCCATTGAAAAAAGATAAAAACAAGTGTTAAAAAAAATGAATGCTCTACAATGCATGTAATTAAATTTTCACGAATTCTCCAATCCAGTCCCAGCTGTTGTGAGTGACTTTCTTATGTTTTTTGGGGAATCTTTCAGAGAATAAATGACATTGCTCAGGTGATATAAGTGGGGCTTGAATGCATATTGGAAGTGTGAGAGAGAAAGGAGAGAATGCACTTCGCGATGACCCCTTATTTCTGGACTCCCCCCGCCTTTCCTCCCCCTCCCCCTCCAGGCATGTCTGCGTCAAATGCGACACCGTTTCCTGTCTCTCCAAATCAGGTTGTCAGACGTTTTTCTTTTCTCGGGTTGTTAGGAAAAAAAAAACGGTGTCGCAATTGTCACCCAATCGTCTTCCCTGGGTTCTGCCAGGAAACCAAAGCAAATCATATCGATATTTTTTGCCAATCAAAATATTGCCAGAATGACAGTTGCAAAAAAAGGTAAGGTTGAACATTGCAAAACTTTTACAATGTAAATGTAAAGTTTAAAAAATAGCGATAGGTCATGAGAAGAATTATGAATCAATGAATTAAAGGAGCAATTAAGGGAGGATTTGGAACTGACTTCCGTCTGTAAGCTGGGACATGATTAAGGTCGGTGGACTCGGCACTCTGATCCACTTCCTCATTATCTTCCTCTTCCTTTTCCTCTTCTTCGCCTTCCCCTTTCTCTTCTTCGTCCCCTCTCTCCCTTTCCTCGGATTTCAGCCTCTCCTCCTCTTCCTCCGCTTCCTTCTCGATGGCCGTCAGGCTCTCGGCGTCCGCGAGGTTGTCCACGGCGATGGCCAAGAATACATTGAGCAGGATGTCTGTCGGACGGTCAAGGAGGTCACTGCCTGTCTGAGGGAAAGAATTCACTGGGGACGGAAAGGATACAGTTGCCGCAGATGAAGAGGATGATGAAGTAGAAGCAGGCCAAGACCCCGATGTTCGCGACGCCGCCGTATGCTTGAATCCCTTGATACATCACTGCGTTCCAGTCTTCTCCTGTCAGGATCTGCCCGGAACATTTCCATTCTTTATTCGTTCTTTGGGAAAGCAGCTCATCAATCAATGTCAATGAATTAAAGCTTGCGGCATGCTCAAAATGAAACCAAATCAAGTCAATCGTGCATGAAAGGAAAGGAAGAGGGAGCGGAACAAAAGCACCAGAGATTACATGTCATTGCCCATGCATTCACAAGACAAACTTGTCCAATTTATCTCAAAACTAAAGATAAAGGCATAACATAGACTCACGTACGTGAGCGGAGGAGAGGCTGCATACAAACCTCTAAAACGAAAGTTCTCAATCAAAAATATCAATTCTAGTGAATTTCATGCAATTAAGCAAAGGAGTCAAACGATTTGGCACCCCATAATAAATTGTTCACTGAGCAAATCAACAAACCAAAAAATACGAGTTTGGTGCCTCTGGCTGGCACATTTTCATCGCATTACGAATACAAACGTCAAAACCAATGGCACACCACTACAGTACTTGGAACACGTAGGTACCTGGAAGACGGTAAGCAAGCTCTGCCAGAAGGAATCAAAGTTACTGCGGGGCTTTTCCTCGGCAGCGTTAAAGTCAAACTTCCCCCCGAACAACTGCATCCCAAGCAGCGCAAAGATGATGATGAAGAGGAAGAGAAGCAAGATGAGGGATGCAATCGACTGGATGGAATTCAGGAGGGACGCCACCAAGTTGGAGAGGGATTTCCAATACCTGAGGGTGAGTACACAAATGTGCGGACATTGCTTTCGGCGTGAGTGCGTTCTCGCGTGCGACTCGGCACGAGGGCCGAAGACATGCCACAAAAAGCCAAGCGAAGTGGAAGCCCATCACCCAGCCCCTCCCCGTTGTTAATTGATCGTGCTCTGAAACTCGTGTTTACCTGAAACACTGTCAGGCTGGCCTGCCAGAAGGAGTCAAAATTAGTTCGTAGCGGTATTTTCCCCCCGAAAACTTGCATTCCGATCAGGGCGAAAACGAAAATGTAGAGGAACAAAAGGCCCACAAGAGCACAAATGGCATTGATGGAGTTGATCAGTGACCGAATTAAATTCCCCAGCGATCTCCAATACCTGAAGTTCACAGTCACATAAACTGAAGCAATAGAAAGCAACGTTGCCTGTGGAGGAAAACTCATTGGCTCATTAGGAAAACTCATTGACTAATTGAGACAACATGGAATCTGTCGTCACAAACAGGGTCATGAGGTAGAAACTGGACGAGGGACTCACTTGGTGACTTTGAAAATCCTGAGCAACCGCACACACCTCAACACTGAGAGCCCAAGAGGTGGCATCACATGTGTGTGAGTCAATACTATCTCGATAATACTTGCAATCACCACAAAGCAGTCAAACCGGTTGAAAAGAGACACAAAATATCCCTGAAATGAATAAATGAGAAATGGGTGAGAGGATATATTCCGAACGGCATCCACTCACATGTGACAAACCGCGAAGTGACAACAACGGACTCACCTGAAATCCTAAGCTGTACATTTTGAGAAACATCTCAATGGTAAATAGCACCACAAATATCAAGTTTGCAATATCTGAAAAAAAAGAAGCAAGGAAAAATGAGAAGCCTTGGGATAGCATAAGAAATTGGAATGTTTCGTGACACTCACCTTGGAAGTGATCTAACCAAGGGGGTTGATTATAATGCTCAGAGGCGAGAACGCCTGTGTTGAGGAACACAAGAATGATGATGAGCCAGTAGAACGCTTGAGACTTAACCGCCTTCCGCAGAAGACGACGCATCCTCCGGTTCACCCTACCGAGATACAGTTTCACAGGCCTGTTTCACAGACCGAAAGACAGGGAATGGATCGTGATGACGATGAGCTTACCTGTCGAACGTTTTCCTCTTGGTCGCGAACCAAGATTCTTGAGCGACGGCTTCCCCCTCCCCATTTTCTCCCTGCTGGAGGGCCTCCGTCTCCATATTCCCTTCGGAAGAAACAGTAAAAATTTCTCACTGATGGAAAGAGAGGCTCGAGAGCGAGCTCGCCGCATGTTGCATTCATACTCTTGAGCCTCTCGGCAGCGTTGTTGTCCTCGTCCCCGGGGTCCAGGTCCTCCGCCTGAGCGATCCAATCGAGGTAGCCCTGGAGGTCCTCCTCCATCCGCTTGCGCTCCACGAAGCGGCGGAAGTCTCCGCGCTGCTTCGCCTTCTCCCTTTCCTTTGAGAACTCCCTGCGTTACATACACCCTCAGTCATGAACGGGTAAACCACCCGGGGGATCGCTTCAAATCTGTCATTTCTGCGAAGCTGAAAAAATCTCATTCAGTGCTTCAAATGCAATAAATACTTAGAAGTACCATAAATCACGACTAACAAGCAATGTGCGAGCAGTTCAGTATCGTAGTTTCATTGTGCTATGGTTAGGGTAAAGCGGCGAAACCCGAACGCCTTCATCAGTCGAACGCACGGGAAAATTCTCGTGATTTCGTCTTACTACGCACTCTGTGCGGTACATCTCATGCTCTTTATTTTACCTCTATGTATAACAGATAAAACCACGAAAGGTTCTGGGCGACCATGCAGTTCCGCGGCTAAGACAATCGAGATCATCCCGGTATCATAACATCTGTAGATATATTTTATGGCATTCGAATTCCTTCCAGTATGCAAAACTTCGCGGCCGACTAGAGAATGCCTGCTAAACTCGACCGTCAAACGCTTTCACCGTTTGCTTGGTAGCGAGAAAATATTTATTTGGAACTCTGTGAACCAGTAAAATATAAGTTGCTTTCAAGAATATTAATCTTCTAATTTGTGATGCTTAGACGCGGGATGCTTTATGCCTGGACGAAAAGCAACCTCAATGGGGCCAAGGAATCAAGGAGAACGATGCCACCTTCTGGCAAAAAAAAGGCACAAAAAGCGGTCGCCAGTCCCAGTACACGCATGAAGCCGTACGTCAAGCTGCAGAAGCAGTCCTGAGCAAAAAATGGGGCATATAAAACGGCAAGTACGAGAATTAACGTGCCAAAATCAAGCGGTCGTGTAAATGGATAAGTCGCACGCTTCAAGAGTGTCAAGAGAAGTCAAGAAGTATTCTTCCTTCTCCATAAGAATAATTGCTCAAGGATTACATTCTATCCATGGCTGCCAGAAGGATATATACGACCTAGCGGGACTTCTAATTCCCGTGACCTCTAAGTCCTGTGGCCTCTAAGTCCTGTGGCCTCTAAGTCCTGTGGCCTCTAAGTCCTGTGGCCTCTTTTGGAATTTGAATGTTATTGGTGGATGATATTTCATTGCGGACGGTTGAATGAAGGAAATTTATTACGCCATTTATATTTCTTTGTCAAGGCTGAAAGGGCTGAGCACGCCAAGCACACCAAGCACACCAAGCACACCAAATTACTCTGCAATTTTTCCCCCTTTTATCTCTTCCCCTTCCAATCGATCGCGCTGAAGTTTGACCTCGTTCCTCACTTCTTCTTCAAGTGCAAAAGCATTCTGTTAATCTGTCACTTTCAAAACCATTTGCATTGAGAAGTTTCCATCCTAAGCTTGGAAACTGTAATGATGAGAAAACTCATTTAAATTAGAGAATTTAAACACATACTCGAACGTAAAAGAAAATGAAACCATTCGAAAAAATTTTAGTGCTGCGTACAGATCATGTGCAGGTATGAAAAATAATTTTTTTTTAGGCATCCATCGTGGTCATTCATAGAATGCTGAATTTGAGGTTTTCTTTCAAGTTTCTCCGTTTTTATCACGAGCCAACATGAAGATATGAAGACGCAAAAGGCCATTATGTGATGTTTCAGCATTCTTGCAGCATTGCAAGCTGCAGAGAAAGGCGAAAACAATGAGACGTGACACAATTTGGGCCCTCTCTTCGCCTTGCCTCGCAATGCCATGCCGAAACCCGTTCGAGTTTCGTCGCTTTACCCGGCATTTTTTTTTTTAGCGATTGAAACGCTTCTCCAAAACCAACCTATAAACAAGAAGCCTACCTGCACTTTCACCTGAGATGTCACAAAAAGTGACATGCGGCCAATGCAACCTTGAAAAAATATTGCATTTGAAGCACTTTTTTCTTTTAAACTTTGCAGAAAATTTTCTAATGCATCCAAGATTGCAGGAAAACATGGGGCTTGCACATCAGATGGAGACAAAAAAAAAACTGGACAGCATCCATGCCAAGATAATATGTTGATAATGAATATGAAAGCAATTAAAACGCATGACGCAGGACAATAAGAATTCAGAAGTTACTCCCAAAGTTTTTGCAAACTCGCCAACTTCTCATGCGATCCGATTCAGCATTCCCCAGACAATGAGATTCAGTCCCGTCTCACTTGCTCCCGCCTCAAAACAGCCGATAATCACGGTTTTAGTGTAATCTTAATGCGCTCCGGCGCATTACGCTTATGACCCATTTCGCATCTCGCCAATTTCCTTCACCTCGTGCCCAATAGGGCACAGGGGCTGAAAACAGTTTTGAATAATTTTCGCATATTTCGCCCATAAATCCATTCATTTGCACTTGCACTTGTAGGTACGTGTCCTAAAGCAGGGGATCCACCCGGACATCGCCAACTCAATTGTAACCATGGCAACCAATTAGTTGCCTAGGTACGGCTGATACTGCAATTAGAAAGACTTGTAAAATTTGCATATTTGATGAAATAATGAATTTTTAAAAATGTAAAAGGAACAATAAATTATATAAATATCAGATATAAATATCAAAAGTCAAAGAAATACCATGTCACAACCATGTCGCTACACAAGGAATCAAAACACAGGATTGAGTCAGAATATTCGCTTCGTGAAGGGATTACGTAATGACATAAATGCTGACCGGTTTTTACTCGGAGGATCGGTTTTTCCAAGAAAAAATTGTCCGTTGAGACCATTCTAGCAGTCTGATTAGGTGATTACCCTTCAATAATAAAAAAAATGCATAAAGCAATGTGGCATCGATGCTCCGGTTTTTGTTTCACGAGCAAGCCCAATCCATCCTGCACATAATCCAAGCTTAGGTCTGTAGGCATGCAACGCGAAGAATCCAAAAGGGTTGATGCAGATCAAGGTTCCCTTAAAGGTGCAGTGTAATTGAATAAATATGGAATGATAACCAGTTGCACGGATCTCTGGAATTGTGTAGTTGAGAGGCAGTTCGAATGGAAGACCGTTTTTCCAAAACCGTTTTTGAGGGGTTCGCCGAGAATCCTGGCACGGCAGCAAGTAATGCATCAAATTTTTCTCACAGCAGCTCTGAGACAGATTTCGTGCTTGGCGTTGCTGGGGATAAGAGTAATCCAATGGGGATAGGAGTAATCCAATCTCCGAGGTCCACAACAGGTCCATTGACGTCCTCGACGGCTGGTTCCAGGTCACGGAGCTTTTCCTCTTTCTTCCGGAGGATGGTCGAAAAGTCCACTCTAACTTTATTGACACGAATTCTATATATTACTCTGATCCTCACAATGGACCGTGGAAGCCTTTCGAAAACAACACAACTGACAATCCAGAAGAGAAGAAGCTTCACAAATGTCATTCGCACACCTTTTCCTGTTACAAGAACCCCAGCAAAAGGTTTTTCTTAAATGCCCTTTACTTGCTAACAAGTTGCAATAATCAGGCTCTCATATGCCATGCCTCTTCTTCCATTCCGCTCGCAGAAAGTTTCCAGTTTTTCTCGAGAACAGAATGCGGCTTAATAGAGGGAAAAATTTCCCATTCAGTCTTCTGCTCTCCCAGTCACGACTTCCAACGGAACAGTGAGCTGTCAATATCGGAGATATCATATCTCGATGCAAAGTAGCCTGGCGTCTGCTTGCTTATGTGCTTCTCTGGGTTCCTCTCCGCGGGCCAATTTCATGCCAATGAGAAGCTTCTTGGAGAGGCTACGTGCAAATAAAGGGATGCTTGCCGTTTCGGCACTCCGCAAAGGGTGATTTAGGCAATTCTGCCATCCCATTGGTCTTGAAAAAAAAATTCATTTTGGTTGCATAATTTCTTCATCCTTGAATGGGATGAATTTGGTACTCCATGATCGCTTTCAATCCGTCACACCCCTTTTCTCGATGTCTTTCCATGGCATGATCCCTACTGCTTTCACTTATGAGCAGTCATACCGCAGAGCTCATTCTTCGTGACTGGAAATGGACGGGAGTCGCAGGGACTTGCAGAATGCGGAAGGGTTAGGCGTGCATTTCGCAGACTTCTTCCCGCAGCATTCCCCGTATTAATTCCGGCCAACGCATGCGGATGAAACCGCGATGAAACAGGCAGAATCTGGCCTATTCAACAGCCAGATTTGATATCTATGGTAATGATGTCACTCCTCTCACCGCGCTGCAGATCGCTTCCCTTTGTCAGAAGTCGTTCGAGAGGAATCGACCCGTGGGCGCAAGATACGCCTGGACAGCTTCATCTGCATCAACTCATTTGCATTCTTCCTCGATGTTTTCTCTCAAAACCTTGCTGATGCTCGGCAAAGTAAGAATTATCCAGCCACCTCTCATGCATGTCATGCAAAAATGGCAAGAAGCCAGCAGCACAGCGAATAGCGCCCAAAATTTTTACTTTTACCATTCCCAGACGTAAAATGAAATTTAAGGTATCATTTTCCTTCCTTTCGGTTCGTTACAATGAGTTTAAAGCAATGCTAGAATGATAATAAAAGATTAAGCATTTCCCCAACAAGCAAAAAAAAAAAGGCATGGAAGCAGGAGGATGAGACTCACCCAGATAGGACACCAAGAATGAGATTCATAACGAAAAATGCGCCTAGGATTACGAGCGAGACAAAATAGATCCACTGCCACGTGCTTCCCATGGCATCTTCAATCTGCATGGCAGAGGCGAGAGAAAAGAGAGTGAAAAAATGAAAGAGAAAAAGAGAGAGGGAGAAAAAGAAAGCGAGAGGGAAAGAGACAGACGTGGATCATCAGTACCATCCCCAAAAAAAGTCTGTGCGAGAGAGTGATGGCAGCCTAGGTGTGTTTGACTACCTTCGTCAAAGGGGAAGTGGGCAAAAGGGGGCTACGAAACTCAAGAGGGGTCGAGGCGTGTCAGAGGCGGGCAGGCAGAGGGGGAAGGGGGGCAGGCAGAGGGGGAAGGGGGCAGGCAGAGGGGGACGAGGACCTGGCCAAACTTACCCGCTCAGGACACCAAGGACGAGATTAAGGACGAAAAAGGAACCAAAGATGATGAGGGATATGAAATAGATCCAAGGCCAAGAATTTCCAATGGCATCGTTCACCTGCAAATGGAACATGTTGCTTTTCTCTTCCGACAAGTTTCATTATCTTACCACGCCGTTTTTCTCATTTCATGAAATTCTCTCTCACAATACATTTTACTAAGTGTTACTAATGATTTTTATTATTGATAAGGTATTCGCGATTTCCTTTATCGAAGATGTAATTATCACTTACTTTATCCGTATTTGTATATACATCTTAAGCGATCTCATAAAATTTTCCTGAAGTTTGGCAAGGGGAAAAAAAGGGATGGAATTCTCTAATCGGCTAATCTCATTAGGGGGAACACTGGGAACGTGGAACGGGAACGGGGAGCATCACACTCTCTCGGCAACAGAATCCTCAAAGAGCATATTAGATGGGGATTTTAATTGATGTATTCATCAAGAGAACTGAAAAATTCAAGTCATTAGAATACCGCAGACCATTTCTAGTACTCAAAGGAGACACGAGCAGGCCTCGTACAGCAGCATCTCGTCAGTCATCAGTAGGAAAATGATATTAAATTATTAATTAATATGCAAGACAAGTTATTTTTCACCAATTCTACAGGACAGCCATGATCGATAGTCTCGTATGCTTCGTCTCAGCTGGGAATGGAGAGGTGTCGGCGGAAATGGGAGTCCCGAGCAGAGTCTCTAAGGTTTTGGGGCTGCTTCTAATCGTGGCTTACAAAAACGAATTAAGGCCGAGCGATTAAAATTTTTAAAAATTTTCAAAGTCACGGAAACGACTTTCTCCATCAATGAGGAAGAGTACAGGACGAAGCTAAGAGATTTACAGCTTTTGGATGAGTGGAGTAAAAATAAATAAATATTAAACATTAAAAATTAAAAGGGTCGTGAAGTTTAATGAGAGTAAATGGTAAGGCTAAGTTTGAATTTCGTATTATATTATGGAAGTCTGGATATAAAAATGATGAAACGGAGCGAGAGAGAGTTCAGAGGCAAAAACGATAAAAAAGGTACGAAGACTTTCAGAAGACTTTCAGCCGTTTAAACGTCGGAACCTGACTCGCTCGAGAGAGGGTTAACGAGGAACTCTTCCCAGACTTTAAAGATCATTAAGGGAATCGATAACGTGAAGCGTGGCAGGTTTTCCCCCGGCTTGATCGAGGCAGTGGGACGAGGGGAACGGGTTCGAAGCGAGACTCTGGTACTTTACGGTACTTTCCTGGTGGGATGATGAATTCGTGGAACGTGGGAATTGATTACAGTTATGATTTGTGAGGGGGTTTCTCATGAACAAAACATGAACTGAGCTGCTTTCAAGTAAAATATCCTTTCATGAAAAATAAATCTCTACGAGAGAGGTTGGCTCATGCTATTGTATTATTTGTGAACGCCAGACACGGAGCGACATAATGGACATTAATGCCTCGCGACGTCCCTCGTCGTGAGAGGCCTTTGAAACCACATTTCGCCCCCCCCCCCCCCCCCCTTTTGGCTTCGGGTAGGTCAGAGTCTTCGATTTTCAGTCGCGCTTCCATCGTCATTCATTACCGAAGACATTCAGTCTTAGAACGAAGAAGAATGCTTCCAATCGGATTCTCGTCTCCGGGAGGCCATCGATCACGCATTTCAAGCCGGCCCCATTTTCTTTGATTTTTCCACTTTCATCGCCTCGATGTCGTCTCCGTTTTTTTTTTGTCGTAACAGAGTCGGTGTGATACGCTCGGCTGAGGTCGATTCACGAGCGGTAGGAGAAATCCTGAGGAGAATTTTTGATGTTTCGCAGTTAATGGGAGAAGTGGAGGCGTTTCCACCAGTCTTCTTCCGTCAGAAGTCACGCTTGACGTCAGCCTTTTTTCCCATTGTGATGGCACGGGCCCTAAGAGCAAGAGTCTCACTTTTGCCTCGCTCATAATCTATGGGTGATAAGAGTGAAACTTTTCCGATTCCTGCCTTTCATACTCTTGAGTGCTAGGTCGAATGCGGATGTCCATGAGGCAAGGGCAAGGGCAAGGGCAAAGCATGGGCTTCAGCAACGTCGTTGACCTTTCCACACGGTGAACGAAGATCGCTCTGAAAATACTCCACGTGCATGAAAATAACTTACGTTACTTCTCTTGTTGATAGCTTTCCCTGTTACATTCTGGATCCCCATCATCATAATTTACATGCAATTATTTTCTCTATATTGTATCAATTAGATTTTTGGCGAGAAAAAGGTAGAGCGCTTTCCTCTTTCTGCGACAAGTCGATTTGGAACGTCCTCGTTTCCTTCCTCGGTTTAGAGCTGTGCACGGTCATGAAAATTCCACGCTGCGAAACATCAGCTGAGGTAGAAGATACGAGACAGAAGATCTGGGCTGTACAAGACTAATTCCCACACAAATTACGGGGTGATTCCTCTGGTAGTATACTGCATTACGGCACCAAATGCCAACCGTATTTGCCCCAGTGGCATCGTATATTGGATCAATGTTAGTCCAATATGCTACGTCGCTGCAGGCGGTATTAACAGTGAGAGCAACACAACAACATTTCATCCACTGATAAACATGAGGGAAAAACTATTTTTAAAAAAGACTACTTAAAACGCTACAAAAAAGTCAAGAAACGGTACAAAAATACAAAAAACGGCCTAAAAAGACTATTAAATACTATTTAAAAACAAAAAAAATACAAGGACTACTTAAAGAAAAAGGTTACAAAAAAAAAGAAGAAAAAGTAAAATAATGCGTGAGGACTCACATCGTAGAGGACATTGGTCCACCCCTCCATAGTAATGCACTGAAAGACGGTGAGCATGGCGAGTGCGAAGTTGTCGAAGTTGGTGATGCCGAAGTTGGGTCCTTCCCACTCGAACTTTGGCCCGGCCTCCATCTCCCCCCGGCAGATCCAGGGTCCGCCCTCCATGGAGGAGCAGTCGAACCCCTTCCCGCACGGGTGGGGCTCTTCCATCATCTCCCCTGACAATGACGATCCGTACCGTCTTTCATCATCCTCATTTTTTTCTTCTGTATTTTGTTTCCTCATCGCTTATTGCATTTTCTTCCCCTTTTCATCTTTTTAGTCACTTTTTTTGCTAGCATTTCCCCCCTCTTTTTTTTTCCTTCCTTCCATCATTTTATTTATTCAGCACCGAGAAAACACAACGAAGCCGAGCCGCATCTCCCTTCTGAGGCCTTCCAGTCGCGACGACAAGATGTAACGAGGGAGAAGAACGAGGGAGAAAGAAGGAAAAACAAGGGCCAGGGTTAGGGGAGGAAGGAATCCAAGGTGAGTCGTGACAGCCTGCGTCTTGACAACATTGGCAGATCGAGGGAGAGAGATATGGCAGCGTGCCAACAATCCCCGTCTAGGCCGAGAGTCCTGCATATCGCCGACGAAAGTACCAGCCCCCTGAACCTAAAGTACCATGCCCCCGCATCCCCCCCCCAGATCTGGAAAGCACTCAAAACTGCAAACGATGCGACAGAAAGATACACACACTTAATTCATCACAATCTGGGTTGGACGCATAGGTCCTCCCTTGAAAAGAGGAAAGGTCTTCCCTTGAAAAGAGGAAAGGTATTCCCTTGAAAAGAGGACCCAGGTGGACCCGAAAAGAAACAAAATTGAATTGGCCAGGATGAGTTCTCAAATGGAACCGTTTCCACCTGTGACGACGAACAACTTTGCAGTCGACGGTGCAACATTGTCGCTTTTTGTCTCCAAGCTAATGCGAAAATTTTTAAATTAAGGAAATTAAAAACGACGATGCATAATCATCCGTTGGGATGTCGGCAAAAAAAATTGCACTGCCTTAAAACAAAATAATTTTACGAGCTGTTTTTCTTTATGTCTGGGCTGTCATAAAAATAATCTCTGTTATTCTTCGATTCCGGAGAAGCTCGCGGACTCAGGGGGAAAAAAAAAAGAAAACAAGACAAATGATGAGAAGAAATGATTTGATGCAACATCACGCAGGCCCTTCCGGTCGCATGCCGCCATCGTGATCTCTCAAGCGAGAAACTCCGGATTTCTCGGGAAACCCGCGGAATCCCGGGAATTCGAGGGACAAATCCCGGCAGCTGTTTTGCGCACTTCTGAGACGGGCTTATTCCAAGATTCTCGTCTAAAAAAAAATATCGAGCCTCTAAAAATTCCACTCTGGTCATATTATTGGCGGCCTCCTCGTTCCGTTGAATTTTACCCAGTTCTAAATATACCAAAAAAATTACAGGTTGAAACGATTTTTCTTGCACTGCCATCAATACATCACAATATAATACTTCTCTGAATCTACATTTATCACCCGGACATGGTGGCCTTGGGGCATTTCCTCCTGCCGGCAAGGCCATCTCGGAACACCGGGTCGCACGCCTAAAAGGCGACACGCACGCCAAAAAAGCGTCACGCACGCTGGCCGGTGGCTTTCAACGCGAGCCGGACTCGGACGACCGGCGAAGCGAAAGGTTCCAGCATTTCCGGAATCCGGAAGGGATGAGGAAGGATGGCTTGGCGTCCATCCAAAAAGGATCCCCCCTTTTTGTGCCTTTTTTTTTTCTTTTTTGCTTTCTCGGAGGGATTCATGAATCTCCACACCGCCAGCTTCATCTTCATGGCTGTTTCCTTCATCCCGGAAGTTCGCTGCGAAGTCAGTTTCCTGGGACTTTCCGGGAAACGAAACTTGTTGCTGGAAATACCTTTAAACGTAACGATCTTTAAATATCTCCTGTTCGAAATTATCCTGAGAAATCTTCAAACAAAATTTGCAAACATTTCCGACTCGTTCTTTCATATGAATCCGAGCAGCTACCAAATGATTTCGCCCCCCACCGCCCCCCACTGCCCCCCACTGCCCCCCAGCGCCCAGGACTGCAATTTCGAAATTGCAGTCCTGGAACCGACTCAATTATTCGACACCGACTTCATATGGATGTAATGGGCTGTAAGGGCCTGTAAAGGACTGTAAGGTCTTCGTAGCAGCTCCTAGGAGATGAATCATCGCAATGGCAAGCGAAACATACGATGCGTCATGTGCAGTTTCTTTACTTCTCATAAATCAGACGTTCATTACGTCGCAGAAATAGCCGGATTTCCAGGCATTCATCTGCTCTGTCTTTTTGCGTCTCCGAGATTAATGGAAGAATCAGATTTCGCAAGTCATTACTGCACGGGAAATGCAAAAAAAAAAGCGGCAATAAATATTTGCACGGCGACTCGATTCACCGCGACTGCAGTTTGTCTCATCGCACAAACTTCTGCTTGATTAGCTCATTGCTAATTGTCCTTATTAGCGCGATTCCACAAAGAGAATAGTCTTTCTTTCCTTTCAGACTTTCTTGTCGAACTTGTCTTTTGTTCTTGTTTCCGCAATTAGGCTTTTCTGACAGGAATTTTATCGACACGACTGAAGGGCATACTCGCCTTTTTTCCCCCTCGAAACCGAAAAAGGCGAGGCGAATTGCTCCACAGCCCATGTGTTACTCGTCTGACTGGAAGCGAAGCTGACACATGTCTGCGTGTTTCGGCTTTCGAGGAGGCAAACAAGCTCCTCTCCTCCCGCCCATGCTTGGCTCCACGTCACAGGGAGCCAAGCATGGGAATTCTTCGTTCTCTCCCGATTTTGTCCATTCGCTCTGAGGTTCCGCACTTTGTCAGCGCGTCTTAATCGGCGTGTTTGCACCGCGAACGAGGTCGATCGCTTTCTTTCACGGCGTTTCCCCAGACTAATGGACTCTACGCCTGTTGACCCAGATTCCGCGAAAGTCGTGGCAGAATACCATCGCAGACCGAAATTTATGGAATCAGCGCACGCGGACTGCAAGTACGACACCATAAACTCAAATGAGTCAATCATCTCTGTCTCATAATCCCATAACATAGTGCCTCGCCTCCCCACCCTGCTCGGAGTGAATTCGGCCACGAAGCACTATCATGCGACGGTCTGATGGGCTCCAAATGGGCCGTATTCACCCGAATATAGGGCGATTTTTTTTTTTAACCGGAAATCAGGGCTTCAAGAATCCATACTCGCCTCGTATCAGAGGTTGCCGTGTACACAGGAAAAATACGGAATATCACAGGATGCGCAGAGACTTCTCATATTGAAGCTTTCGAAAGAGGGAGAGGGAGAGGGAGAGGGAGAGGGAGAGGGAGAGGGAGAGGGA
>CAJPEV010002225.1:0-48365 GCA_905338385.1 Darwinula stevensoni | reverse complement strand
CAGTTACCCGTGCGTTGGGAACATGTCATAGACAACAATGGTCATTACATTGTAGACAAATTGCATTTCAATAAAGTTAGAAAATTTTGAAATGCAAGACTTTCTTTCCAACCCAATATATTAGGTTTTTGCTATTCATCGGGTTTGTGAAAAATTGGAAGATCGAAAATTTTATTTTACAAGTGATATCTATCTTTCCGCATAGAAACCGCAAGATGCGATCAAGCGATGCAGATGAAAGGCTTCTGCATGGGGCTTCCGACTTGCGGATTATATAAGTAGGCCTATGAAAAAGTTCCAGGACCGACCCTCGTTCGAGCGAACAGACTTCCTTATGTCTATTTACATTGTACACGCCCGAATTAGGCAAGCGCGTTTCATTCACACGATGAGAGATGGCGTCTGCGTTGCAAGCCGGTGCTTAACCAGGCTTTGTGCATCAGATGCGTCATTAGAGTGAAGTCGAAAATGTCCCAGTGTGATGCAACGAGCGGTCATCGAAGGTAACTGGGAAGTCCGACGCATGTGTTAACAGTAGCCTACGGACCGGACGCTCTGAGCAAGTCTCGAGCGTGAGCGGCACAAGCGATTTCGCGAAGGGTGGAAATCAATCGAAGACGTCGATAGTCGCCCTCTGCGTCCAAGTTTTAATGAGAAAGCCATACAGGGCCTCTCTGAGCTCTTCCGCAATCGGTACCACGGCTGCGAGGTTGGGCAATGTTGGGCAATGACGATTTGAAAATGCGTCATGTGGCTGCCGCCAAGCAAACAAACGAACAATCAATCAGCGTTGAATGAACGTTTTGAACCTTCCCACCGTTGTGGTGGCGTTGCATCTAACATTAAGTCAATATTTCAATGTCGCTCATCGCAATATTCAAACGAACGTTGAAGTTCAACACTGGTTGAACATATGACCAACATTGCAATGTCACTACTTGGAACGCTCACTCCTACCCTAGTAGCACCCCAATATTGGTTCAATTACGACTTATAAGGAGTATTTATATTGTTCCGAGAGTACTAATTCTAATATTTTCCAGGGAATGCTCCTCCCAATCCTGCTCTGGGCACATTCAATTACTTCTCCCTCGCCTGGGGGCAGAATGACGAGTCTGCATTGAACGATGAGGAGAGTGTAGTTAGAGCAATGTATACAATTAAGTATTTATTATCTTCTCTTGTACATCACCTAGTTATTTTATTATTATTATTATTATTTTATTATTTTATTTTAAATTAGGAGCTAAAGGTATGGTGGGCCCCGTTGTCATGTGGTGGACCGACACATGACTCTCGCCCACCATGGTGAGATCCTCCCAACATGAGGGCTGGCAGAGAGCAAGACCCTCATGAAGCTAATGACTTAGCCCTGAGAAGGTGACTCATGGCTATGGGGGAGAAGTCAACCCGAGAGAGAGCTGCTTCTCCCCCAGGATCTCTCCCTTGAGGTTTTTTTTTATCTTTAGGGGTTTAATTAAAGAGTAAGGAACTATGCGGCCTTATTGAGAAAGCAACCTGAATTTATTTAGGTTAGTATCAGTGTTTTGGGGCGCTTAGTATTTAGGTCCACCTGAGCCGAAGAAGAATGAAATCTATAGGGTCCTAGCCGTTTTACTTCGTGAGTCAGTAAGGTGTGATTTTATCGGCCTTATTGAGAAAGCAACCTGAATTTATTCAGGTTTGTATCAGTGTTTTTGGGGCGCTTAGTATTTAGGTCCACCTGAGCCGAAGAAGAATGAAATCTATAGGGTCCTAGCCGTTTTACTTCGTGAGTCAGTAAGGTGTGATTTTATTTAAGTCGATATTATATTTTCATCCTATCGGAAGGGTTAAGGACAGATGCCCCGAAGATCATCAGGCGTTTGCGGATCCAGCTGACCGGAAGGACCTTAATCAGGTGTCCGCGTGCGAAAGTAGGAGCTGAGAGTTAGTGGGGGTGCGCGAAGGGAAGTTTGAGGGTTGTTGCACTGGGATTTTATTCTTCCCTAATCTCGTGCACTGCTTTAATAACAAGCTTAGCTTCAGTATTTAATGATTCCCTGAGTCATATATTATTTAAAATGTGCAATAATTTCCTGCCTTACATATGTATAATCTTGGATTGCACAATAAAAGAAGTGAAAGGATGGTAAGAAAACCTGGTACTATATCGGGAAAGCCAGTACTTAATAGCATTTGTAGGGTGCAGGGAACAGAGATTCCATCTAGTGAGGAATCTTGGTACTGCAACTGCAGCAAAAGTTTCATATGGAAAGTGTGATGTTAACTTTGCATAAACTTCATATCATGTACTTCACGTCAGATGGACTGACGTCTAGTTTACGTAAAATACACGGACACTTTGGTGGCGCAAATATAGGAACGTAAATTTTTACGTTAACTTGATGTCATTTTCATGGCAATCGCAATAAATTTAAATTGTTTGCAAAAAATTGACATAATGTTCACGTAAACATGCTGCTTGGGTGACCTGATCTGATCGAAGCTGAGGAGGTTTGAACATGGAATGATAGTTGCTTTTCATATCGTCCTTAGTCTCCATATTTTGTATAACTGGAGATTTAAACAAAGCCATAAACGGAAGAGATCGATATACTGAGAATTTTGCCGTGGAGAGAACGTGACTTGACGAAGATTGAGTTTCTTTTGAACGAAAAAAGGTAGGATCTGACCCGAAGTCAGTCCGTCGCTTAGGCTTAAACGTGATGTTACTGAGTTCTGTAGAGAAAGAGGGAGGCGGGGGGTGGTGGTGGTGAAGTTGAGGTTGAAGAAACGTAAACCATTCAAAATTCGTTTTCACATTACTACATACCCCATACTCAGCGTACAACACCGCCTGGAGCTAATAGACCACCGATAGAGACACGCTGATACCGTTAGGATCCCTACCCCCCAAACCCCATATTGACCCCTCGCTCTCGCACTATCGGGGAGGAGTGTCTCGCGCGAACTCACCCTCTCTCTGTACTCCCAGGAACCAACACTATACCAACGATTTTCATCTCCAGATGGCAGTCCGTTGACACTCATAGGCCCTCCTCTGTAGGACGGCCCTGCCAATATAAAGCACACCTCTCCTCTGACTCATTCAATCTGCATGCCACCCAGGACAAGCAGTGAGCCTAATAATGTTTTCTTTGGACAGCTGACATCTGCAAATCCTGATTAGGTAATTGGGCCACGTCTCAGGTACCTAAATTATTATTTAACTCATTCGATCAATCGACAGGGCGAAATGTCACTTAAACGTGATGAAACGTGCCGCCCCAACCAAATTTCCTTCGTCTAGAACTTCACGACGAAGTCTTATTTCTTCTCTCGCTTCTGCCTCAGCTTATTTTAATTAACGATTAAGCAATACAATAAACACATCTTGGAGGAACCCCGGGCTTCGACTGGAACACTGTTCAACATTAGCTTCGTGCGGGTCTTGCACTCGGCCAGCCCTATATTTAGCTCCTATTCTATTTATAATAAAAAAAAACTCGTTAAAAGCACTAGCCAGGGATACGTACGATACTTTCTCTAAGAAACGCACAGGAAAACGAGATCATAGATGAGAGAAACTGAAAGATATATTTGTAAATTTAAAAAATCCGGAGCCATAATTAGTACTTTCCGGATCGATCTCAGATGGGTTGACAGTTGAAAGCAAAAAAGAAAACCTACTTCCACAGAGTAATTACGTACAACTGCCTGCCTTAAAACTCGATCGAACTGGTATTTATCGAAGGAAAGTTACATTAAAATGCACATAAATGAGGACGAGAATTACAAACTTATATATGTGATCCCAAAATTACATGGAAGTTATGGTCGTTTGAGAATCGTAACAACATTTTCGAAAGTGGTA
Source organism: Darwinula stevensoni (assembly GCA_905338385.1). Classification (NCBI taxonomy): domain Eukaryota; kingdom Metazoa; phylum Arthropoda; class Ostracoda; order Podocopida; family Darwinulidae; genus Darwinula; species Darwinula stevensoni. The sequence goes on along the minus strand of CAJPEV010002225.1, from coordinate 44,509 downwards.
CAAAACATATACCCGTGTGCTCTGACAGTTTCAGCAATAAAAACATCTGTGCTGGCCCCGATGACACCCAATGCCCATTCACGGTGTGAACTGTGGTCCCCCTGCCCCCCCTGCCCCCCCTGCCCCCTCCTGCCCCCCCCCTGCCCCCCCTGCCCCCCATCCCTGCGCCAATGTGCGTACGGCTCGTGTTCGCTATACTTGTCCTTTAACACAAAACAAGAAATTGCGCGGACGTGGAAGGACCGTAAAAAATAGCGCAGTAAGGTTTTTAGATATTACTTCCTATGTCTGGGAAGAAATACCGGGATAATTATGATGTCCGACTCAGTAAAAGTCCCTTCTAAGCAAAATGGAAACCATCGGAATCTTCACCTCAACACTTGCCAGGAAGTCTTCAATGCGTCGATGATGAGGTGTTCTAATTCACGCTACTTCCTGGGAGTTGTTTGAACGCCTGTCCTTGCAGTGATGATAATCCTGAAGCATGGATACAACAACCATGGTCTCCTTGTTTTCGGACCGACATCGCGTCGCCCATATCCGACTTCGCAGTGGTGCACGACGACACGTGATCGTTTTGCCTGGCAGTTATATCTTCGTTTCCTTTCCAATACGACATTTCCCTGCAAACGTGAATTTTCGTTTTTACAGTTCGAATCCACATTTCAGTACCAGTCCCGAGAGATAAGCGTGCAAGGGCACGTGGGGCAATGATAAGATCTAAGAGGCGATACGGATTTCGTTATTATCTGCTGCAACCATCAGGGAAACCGAGAAAAGTGAGCTCAATTCAAAAACACCGATGGCAGGGACGTAGCCAAGGGGGGGGGGGGGGGGGGGGGGGGGGGGGGGGGGGGGGGGGGTGAGGAAAGTGAGCTCAATTCAAAAACACCGATGGCAGGGGCGTAGACTGGGAGGGGGGTGTCCTGGGTGTCTGGACACCCCCCGAAATGAAGCAAGACTTCATGAAACAAGGGGTATGAGAGTGGGGACGGAAGGGGGGCCACTTCGTCATCTCATGAGCAAAAATCTCAAAAGACTCAAATGCTCGTATTCTATGGGATTTGCTAGTTACCTCATGCTAGTCTGCTTATCTGGCTTGCCGCTTCATTCTTTCCATTTAGTTGTTTTAAGATCGCTTCAACGATATTGTCACGGTAAGTAGACTGAGCGTGGGACCCCTGGCCTGTAGTTTCCATTTCAGCCGCTAGATGTCTCTAGCGAGCCCCGGTGTTAGAAGTACGAGGGATTACATTCTAAACGTCTATCCCAGAGTAGAACTTTGGTTTACTGGAAGGTCTTCATATAAGAACCCAGACAATAAAGAAACACCCGCAGGCTAGTTTGTCGTTCGGAGGGATCTCAGGTCGTGACACGTGAACGGGATCTGGGACCAGGACTTCGACGGTCGACCTCCAGCCGAGACTCCAGGCTCCAGGACCCCTCCTTCCCAGCCGGCGACGGGTATTTAATACTTCTTGTGGATGAGTGACGAATGAATACATGGTTCATTTCTTTATTTTAACATTCTTATTTGTTCTTATTTCAATCACAACAGGCTACAACCCCATGCCACCATAACAATATCACAAGAGGAAAGATTCGCGCTAAAGTTCTTTCGGAGGTAAATTCCCAATAGGTATCTCAACCAAATTTAATTTTGTACTCTGATCACGTATGTGGTGAATACTAATACCTGCTGAGATTAAGGTATTGTTTCTGTCTCACGATCATGATTTCAGCTGGGATTTTCATGCACTGCAAATGCCATTGGGTTTGTTTACGTCTAGGTGGACTTTGAATCTTTCAAGTTGGTTGCGTAATTTGGTAAACTCTTAAAATAGTCTTAAAATTCTTCATTTTATAACAATTACTTAGTAGCTTCAAAATCACCCTGTTTTGCTGTCACTGCTTATACATTGTTTATCTGCTTATACATTGCTTATGCATCATTGTTTATACATTGGAAAAAAGGGTATCATCAAGAAGCTGGAGCGAGGAAGTTGAAATTTCATTTCGGCCGAAGAACTTTCAAAATAAATTGGAGCAATTACTTGGCGGCGGTTTGCCGAAGTCTGCTGACAGCTTAAAATAGAACCATTTCATTTTGATAAGTTCAAGAGGTACCCTCTTCATCCCACGATAATTGAGTCCTTGTCTTACCTTCCACGTCGGTGGGTGGTACAAGTTTTCATGCACCTGCGAACGGATGTTGCACTGGCATAGTTTGCTTCTGTCCTTCAGGCATTCGTGAAGGACATCAGTCGCTTTTACGACCTTCTCACCCGGCGCGTTCAAGGACGAGCGATCCGGGTAGATTGTAACCATGCCTCACTTGTTCAAGTCCCTTTTCCCATCGGCGACGCATGACTTTGCTCGCAACCTTCCGACTGCATGGACATGTTCACAGGTTGAAATTGAGTTCTCTAGAAAAAGGGCGTATGTGCAAAAGATGCAATTAGAGATAAACGATACAACTTCCAATAGTTAATCTGAAGCTGGTCAAAACTTAATTATCAGTAGAATGGTATCTCATACATTTTTCAAAATGAACTTAGCGTTTAATGAACTTAGTGCAGGGATGCAGGCAGAAAATGTCCGCACATACGCCCATTTCCCATATCCGCACTGCTGAAACTTCTTCCAAAGAGTCTTTCACCACATCTTTCCTGTTAAAAATAATGCACGGTGTTATAATATAATAATGTAATAATGCAAAAGGAAACGCAACCCATGGGGAATGCATATATCATTGTAACCCATTGCTTTTCTTTCTGTTTCAATGACCCTTAAGTGCAAGAATGGCATATAGTAGACGGCATATCAAGAGAAACATTAAAACAAGTGTTCGATAACATGATTCGTCGTTTACATTTATGGGCAAATCGTAATGGCCAACACATTCGACAGTTTTTGTAATTTACTAATGAACAGGCATTCTCAATGGGTTGCGTTTTGAACATTCTGTAATTAATCAAAAATGCACCCACAGATTTCAAATAAACTCTTGAAGGACACCGATGAAAATGTGAATATTCAGGACACGTTTCATTATCCAATTGCTCCGCTGTGATCCAGTATTGATATGCTCATCGTCTGAGTCTGCAACTATTTCGTGGATATCTCTAACTTCTCATTTCCTTCCAGAGGCTTGAATGCCTGGGCCTCTTCCTTTCCCTTTCCTCATGTCTGGTTTCTTCCTCATTTTCACTTTCAGTTTAAAGGGACGAAATAATTCCACCAAAATTGTTCCGTATGCAAGTGCTAACGAAATATTCATTGAGGCAGCCATATTGAAATTGCCAGGCAGTTGGCCTACCATATAGTGAGAGCATAAGAAAATCTGCCTCTCCTTGCTGAATACGCATCTTAACTACTTGCTGACCACCCAATCCGATGACAAGTCATCGAAAGCAGCGCATGGACACGGAAATGAAAAAGGACATATGGGCACGTAAACCCCTTTTCTAGAGAACTTCTTTTCATTCTAGCTGGCAGAAAAGGAGGATTACGAAGAAACGAAAGGAATTGGAGGAACTGTACATTCCCATTATCACCAAGTCGTACAGGGGTGACAGCACCTATGGCGAACCCCCTTTTGCTGCTGCTAGGACTACCTCTGGATCAAGAACAAGAAATGAGAACAAAGGAATGATTTATAGAGAATATTTGCATTATTTGCACATTTTCCCATACTTCTTTCGAATTCCGGTTCCTCATCTCTCATCTAACAAGACCATGATGCCACTGAAGATATAACGGATCAGGAGTGACATTTTATTTTTATTTGGGCTAGGCCTTTGCGACACGCTTCAGTGCTCTCAGATAAAGGACAGCATCTTTCAGTCAGCTGAGCGGGATACACTCGGATCCCGCTTCCCCTGATCGAAAGAAAGTCGGGAACCCTGAGTTCCAAGGGCAACCCCTCCACTCACGGCGTCTCAGACGAGGAGCATGAGTCATATTTGTCGACCGAGGATCCACATTCACCTGTCGCATCAAAGCCGCAAGTTTAGGCCAAATTTTGAGGCCGCATTGACAATTCCCGCTCATCCCCTCGTGCCCTTACCATCCCCTCGTGCCCTTACCATCCCCTCGTGCCCTTACCATCCCCTCGTGCCCTCACCATCCTCTCGTGCCCTCACCATCCCCTCTTGCGGTAGCGTCTCTCACAGGCGCAAAAGGCAATTCAGGCGTTCCATGAAGAGTCCCAGCTGGAGAATATACGACAGGAAAAGTACATCACACTGGCACAAGTAAAATTCGATTGATGAAATGCTTTCTCCATTGAACCAGTTTATTTTCAATAAAATCAAAAAATCCCAACAAATACGTATTTATATATATGTGTTTTTGAGGCTATGAATATCAACAACATTTGCGACTACTCCTGAGCTCATGGTTCTCCAGCTGCATGCCCTCGATGAGCATCGTGTCCTGCTTGTCCTCCAGCTGCATGGCCAATTCGCGGAAGGCCTCGAAGACGTGCAGGCCCGTCTTGGCGCTCGTCTCGTAGGACACGCCTCCGACCGACTGCACAAAAATTTGCCAAACAATATCAGGACTCACGTTCACGCTGGCGCATTAGCCGGAATGAAGAACCCGGACTTTTCCGGTTTTTCTGAATTTCCAGGATTTATGAGCTGTCAATAATTTATGACGGTCTCGTATTTTCCATTCTCGTTCATCGAAAATCGCCTTGTAAACTCGCCCTGGTGGTGAAAGCCACGCTGGGCAGACGGCGCTGCTACCATTCACAGCTACACCCTCACCCTCACCCTCACCCTCACCCTCACCCTCACCCTCACCCTTACCCTCACCATTACCCTCACCCTCCCCTTACCCTCACAATTACCCTCACCCTTACCCTCACCCTTACTCTCACCCTCAATCCCACTCATATCCTCTACAGACTTATATGTTGGGCAGATGTGATCGGTTTTACACCTATGAAATTCACCTGAACAGGATGGATCCTCATCCCATTGCGAATCGACTTCACATGGAAATGTCGGCCATTTAGTCTCGATAAATCCGAAATGAATCTATTCCAGCAGACCCATGACGATTTTTAGTGGTATGCACGATCTTTTTTCTTTTTTTCTTATTGGACCTTCTCTCGCGAAAGTTTATTGTGAAAGGAAAGATTGAGGCCAATTTCGGTTTCGCATTCTGCATGTCTTCGTCCCCCTTCCGCCGTTTGGCTGAAACGTGGAAACTGGAGGTGAGACGAACGGGCAAGGTTGAGTTCGCCTGGAACTTTTGGCGAAATTCCAGCCTCCTAAAAGCTTTAATGGGTGGTCAATATTAGCTCTCTGCAAAAACGGCACCCCCATTAATTAATGTCGGATGTGGGCTCAGTGCGCATGCGCGGTCATTCACTGCGGTTGGGATGATGCTTACAAGAGCCTCCAGTTCCCTTCGGGCTTCCGCGGCTGTCCTCCAGCCGGCTGGATGGTCGGGACAGGGTTGCTAGCCAAGTTTTTGGGCAACCCTGAACTTTGTCACTCTTAAAGTGGTATTTTGTATTTTGTGGACAATGGCCCGTATGCAAGAACCTATCAATTCATAGCCTATTTCATGATAGCTGTCATGATAGGTATCAGGTGATAGGCCTATTATTTGCTCAGTTCCTTATGCAAGAACAAATTATTGGTGTCCATCGTGATGTCTGTTATGTTAGGTATCTTCATACCTATCATGATAGGTATTCGTAAATCTTCCTGATGATAACCTATCCATCGTCTCCCGCCCAGGAACAATGTCATGTGTATCTACTCAAATGACTGACGAGAGTGTTGTGTGATGATTTAACGGTATTAATCTGACCCCGTTTACCGGACTAGTGCTGGAATTTCAACTGCCGCGGCTTGATACAAAGAATTCTACGGAATTTAATCTATCTCAGAGCAACTGCGCTTAGCACAAGTTGCGACGGTTCACATAATTAATTGGGTTGATAAAATGCTATTCTTATACTCAAAATAGCGATTTTTATACCTATCATGATAGGTATAAAATGTTTCTGCATACGGCCAATCTATCAAACCTATCAAACTTAACAAACTTATCATGTGATACCCCCGAAAATAGCTAATTTATCGGATTTATACGTTATTCCATACCAGCCATTGACTGGGCGCGGCCGCTGATTGGAGGCAATGGAACTCTACTTATTGCTAATAACGCGGTTGGGCGTGCACGAAGAGAACGGCACGTGCACGTCCCGTCTACATCCCGTCTACATCTCGTCTACATCCCGTCTACATCTCGTCTACATCCCGTCTACATCCTATGACCAGGAACGCAATTGTCGATGCGCTCCCGACCTCGTGCGACCTGACATGTGGCCCCCAAATTCACCTGGCCTGAATTTGTTGGATTATTCCGTCGGGAAAGAATGCGTCAACACCTGTATACCGAGGCCATTCGGGATGGAAATCGCTGAAAAATGAAGAATGAAATGAAATGAAATGAAAAAATGAAGCCCCGCAACTCCTGGATTAAGCCGAACAAGCAGAGAGACCCAGCTTCACCCCATTTCACATTTCCGGGAAATTTTCAGGTTATTTGCCTGCCAAAAAAAAAAGTCCTCGACTCGCGGAACGGAAAGCGAAAGCGACGCACCGCGGCGAGCTGGGCGGCGACGACTGGCGACACGACGCGAACGCTCCTCTCCTCCGCCAGGTCCACCTTGTTCCCCAGGACGACGATGGCCGCGTGCTCGCCGGCGTTCTCCTGCAAATGCCGTCGCGAATTGGCAAAAAATCAATTATTGATACTAACCATTAATAAAATCTAATATGAATTTTTTTTTAATAGCGTGATGTTAAGGCACCGATATTTTTCGATAAGATATTCAACTCCTTATTTCTCGTTTCCTTTTCCATGACTTTTAACGACCGAGTTTCCTTACACTGTGGGGCTAGTTGAAGCCCAATTAAGGCAATCCCGTGATTCCATCCTTCTTTCCAGGCTTTCTTTTCGAAGTAATCCTCTTTTTACATTTGAAGGAAGTATGAAAGGAAATAAAAATTGATCGATTTTATGAAGCGATTTTTTAAAAGCTAATTTCGAAGACCTTCGTAGATGGAAAACGGGAGATCCACAGTATAGAACGAAGCAATCAAAATCCATCGCAAAACTTCTCAGAAAAAAATCAGGAAATGGACACGGCCTCACCCGGACGGCACAGATCCAGGACCGGACGTTCTTAAAGGACTCCTCGCAGGTGATGTCGTAGACGGCCATGACTCCGTCCGCCTTGCGGTAGTAGTGGGTTGTGATGCTTCGGAATCTCTCCTGACCTGAAGAAGACGGAGGATTGGAGGATGGAGGTTGGAGGATGGAGGATTGGAGGATGGAGGATTGGAGGATGGAGGATTGGAGGATGGAGGATTGGAGGATGGAGGATTGGAGGATGGAGGATTGGAGGATGGAGGATTGGAGGATGGAGGGGTGGAGGTGGACTGACCTGCAGTGTCCCAGATCTGAAGGCAGACGTCGTGCTTTGCCATCCGGAGGGTCTTCACCCGGAAGTCCACGCCGATCGTCGCGCTGTAGGAAGGTCGGTATCTTCCTTCGCAGAATCTGTGCAAATTCGCGGCGTCACTTTTCCAGCAAAAAGAAAATAAAATAAAAAATAAGAGTTCTACAGTGAAATTAGGCGATTCGATCTCACACCTTCGCAAAATGCTGCTTTTCCCCACTCCAGAGTCGCCGAGGAGAATCACTTTAAAAATCCGTTCTGGCGGCTTGGGGACCTTCAGGGAGATGCAATCGAAATGCCAAATTGAAATTTGCAAAATATCCCATGCAGTGATGCCCGAGTACGTTATCAACTACTTCTTAAGGTGTCGATGAAGGAAGATATGATTTAAGATATGATTAGTGATATTCTTGTCGGTAAAATTAAATCTGCTGCTAAATATATTTCTATAGAAATATATTTAGCAGCAGATTTAATTTATTTAATAAATAAATTAAATCAATTAAATAAATATAAATTAAATTTAATAAATTAAATAAATTAATTAATTAATAAATTAAATAAATTAATTTATTTAATAAATAAGATTTATTTAATAAATAAACTCTAAGATAATTTTATGTATCGCTGAAAGTAAAAAGTATCAATTCATATGAAGTTCGACTTGGATGATTTCGAAAAGAGAAATGATGATGATTCGCCTCACAGGTTCTGCCTTTCGCCCTAGATTTTGCATTTGGTGGCTGAGAGCTTCGGTTACCATGGGCAACGTCGCCCCTCGGCCGGTCCTCGTCTTCTGGAAGACGGCTGGGTCTGCCCTCGGGACGGGTTCCCTGGCGACGGGAGAACGAAATCGCCCGGTCATCGAAGCGGAAAACTCGAAGGACGAGAAACGGCAAGCCGAGCAAAACGCCTGTTGGGTTAGCATCGACAGACAAAGCGCCTATAAGCAAAGCGCCTGTGGGCAAAGCACCTGTGGGCAAAGCACATGTGGGCAAAGCTACTTTCGACAAAACGGTTTTCGGCAAAGCGCTTTTAGACAAAGAGTCTTCAAGCAAGGCGCCTTTCAGCCAACCGCCTTTTGAAAACGCTCCTCGGGGCCAAGCGCCTCTGGGCAAAGCGCATTTGTGCAAAGTGGCTCCCGGCAAAGCTCCCCTCAGGGAAGGAAAGCAAGCCACCAGGAAAAAAAAAAACTGACTGGGCGACCGGCTTGGCGCTCCCAGGAGGAAACTCGGCCGAAGAGGCGGAGCCGTCGTCCATGCTCTCGCCCTCGCCCATTCCCCTCACCTCCCTCTTGAGGACCTGCGCGGACGAACGTTGCCTTAGCGAGGAAGCGAATTGCATCGCGGTCGATCAAGACTCTTCGATGGGAACATCGGGTTCCAACATTTTCGAACCAACTGATTGCATAGCACTCACCTGTGCATATTATGCAATTTGTTTTAACATTCACTTGTGCATGTTATGCAATCTGTATTAATATTCACTTGTGCATGTTATGCAATCTGTATTAATATTCACTTGTGCATGTTATGCAATCTGTATTAATATTCACTTGTGCATGTTATGCAATCTGTTTTAACATTCACTTGTGCATGTTATGCTATCATTTCCGATGAAATCTTGTCGTGCCTGACCCCTGACAAAGGCTCTCCCAAAGTTGCACCAGAGCGTTCAAAGAACGTCCTCCTAGGATTCAGCCGACATTCAAGAAACATCATGGAAACATTCTCTTCGCCATTTGAATTGTCCTAAGGATCAATCCTGCCCTTTTCACGGCTAACACGCAGCCGACTCCAAGTCTCCATCATCCTTCTTAAACGAGACAAACTACGTCATAATCACGGCACCAAATGGCACCAAATAGCACCAAATGGCACCAAATGGCACCAAATGGCACCTCGTCTGTATTAGGACTTTTCTTTCTAAGAATTTGCATTTCGAAAGTTGGCAGGGGAAAGAGAGAAGGCGCGCTAGAATCCGTCAAGTCGGAAGCGTTAATAAGTAAGGGCACTTTGGACAACCAATCTAAATTATCTAAACCAATTATCTAAAGGTGCTTTAAGATTATTATTTAGTAAAACCGTGAGTTAAACCAAAAAATCGCTGCTTCTCAAGAAACTGCGCCGCCGATTGCATTCTTCGAAACTTGGAAAAGCCGAAAAAATGCTGAACCTAAAAAAAAAAGAGTTTGTAAAAAAAAGAAAACCATGAGATAAAAAGTGCAGGAATGTCATCACGCATACTGCAAAAAGAGCAAAAGTTGCAAAAAATATATTTAAATTGCTGAAAATACTTCCCTTACCAGATTCTGCCTGGGACTCTTCTCCCCATTCGTTTCCCTGCTCCGCGCCTCGCTCAGCATCAGCTCCCTGCGGCGATTCCAGGAAATTCACTTCAGTTCGAAACGCCGGAGGGAATCGGGGACGATCGGGGACGATCGGGGACGATCGGGGCTCCACTGACATGTTCAGGGGGATCCCGTGAGGGTGGGCTCCGAGCCGGTTCGCCTCCGCCTCGTCCGCATCGTCCATCGTCCGCTTCCGATAGTCCCGCAGGGTGCTCAGCTCCTTCACGAGGTCTGGAATTAGTTAATTCATGAATTATTTAATTCGTGAAATTAGTTAATTACGCTAATTTGAAAATTTCCCGGGTTTCGTGACTCAACTTTCTCGCTCGATGGCGACGTTCTGGGCGGCGTGGAGCGCCGCGCGGGCCCGGACTCTCCGCTCGTCCTTCCGGCCCCGGTCGAGTCTTTCCAGGAGGATCCGCAGTTCTTCCAGCTCTCGCTGCTCGCTCTCGAGGCTCGACTTCGTGTCCATCTGCGAGAGCCCCCATTCGCTGAGTATTCATCATTATTTTATTATTTGGTATGAGAGGAAAAAAAAAGTTTTCTGCTTTCGCCATGTTTTTCGTGTGATTTAGAAAGCAATTAAAATATCGAGCTAATTAAAATATTTAAAAAAATGTGCAGGCGTCTCCCTCATTCCAGCGCATGCGCTGTGACGTCACGAACCGATTTGGCACGAAAGACCAAAGCCTTTCATCCAACTCTCGCTCGAATTGGCACAAATTAATGAGAAAATTAACTTGAATTAAGGCCGCTATCGGAATAACATCCTTTTTGTTGTATTTTTGAGCTTTTTCGATATGGTAATTGTAATTTTTATGCTTTATATATCATTTTTATATTTTGTATAAATATACCACATCATACCACATATAATATATAATACATTTAATTGCATAACTGAAGATAGCAAAACTGACGGGTGAAAGGAGGCCTGCGATGGATGTAAAACGGTTAATGCCGATCTCCTGCCAGACGATTTTTTAAAATAAAATTATAATTTTAGTAATTTTATCATTAGTGTTTCTGCACCTCCGGCACCAAGGGAATTTCACCCATATTATATGCAATCAACGGTATGCGTTGTACGGTACGGAACCACCATAAACTGATAATAAAAAATTAACTAACTAAACAAATTAACTAATTACAAAATAGATACAAACCGATCACAAATGATACATTTACATATTAATTTAAAAAAAAAGAATTAATTAGTAATTAGAATTAGAATTATTAATAAATTGGCGATCGTGCCCCGACCTGTTCCTTCCTCAGAAGGCGGTTCTCGTCGCGGAGGGCGGCTGCCTCGCTCTGCAAGCGGGCCGTCACCTCCTTCATCTCCTCGTTGCGGCGCAGGAGCTCCTCCACCTGCTGCTGGAGGATTGCCTCCTGCTTGTGCTCCTCGGGGCGGGGGATCTGCTCCTCGGGGGAATTACATATTTTTTATATATATTTTATATATATTATATATATATTTTTATATTTTTTTATATAAATATTTTCATATTTCGAAAAATATTTTAAAACGAAATTCGCGAATGCTTGACGTTTTGAGTGGGTTGGGGAAGTAATTAAAAAAATTAATTTAATTATAATGATTTTTTTGGGATGAGATGAAATGGGCTCATGATTAGCTCATCTCTGGACGAATGAAAGGAGTGGAAGATAGTGGTTTTGTGCCTCTAAAACGGGCAATTATTTCCCAATTATTAATTAATAATTATTAAGGCTCCAGCAGAATGGAAAACAAAACATGAAATTAACGAATTAAATAATTAAGCAATGGCCGAAATTCACGGTCTGGTCCGTTTAAAGTTTTTTAAGAGAGAAAAAATAAAACATACGCTCCTCTGCAGCTTCGCCCGTTCTGCCTCCAGCTCCGCCTCCAGCTCTTCCGACATCTTCTTCACCTGGGAAGCAAAAGCGCTCTCAGCCTCAACCGAAGCGGTCTCAACCGAAACCGAAACGGTCTCAACCGAAACCGAAACCTCAAGCACGAACAAAAAAATAACAAGTAAAAAAAAAAAATATATATATATATATATATTACCGTTTCCTCCCAGCTCCGGTTGCAGTTTTTGAGCGCAGCCTCCATGTCCTTCTGCTCCTGCCGCATTTTTTGAAACTGGCGGCTCACGCCCTTGATGAGGTCCTCGAAGGCCATCAGCCCGCTCGTGTCCCCCTCGCCCACGCTGTCCCACAGCCGCTTCATCTCCCCTCGCCTAAGGGGGGAGATGCAGATGCCATGTCATGTTTGTGTCATGTTTCGCGCAGGTGACATGATTTAAAGTGCGTGTCATGTTTCGCGGGCGTGACATGTTTCGATGCTCTCACATTGGCTCCAGTTCGGGGCAGTGCAGGGGGTCGACGAGGTCGAGGACGTGGTCGCCGTGGTCGCCGTGGTCGCCGGGGTCGCCGGGGTCGCCGGACTCCTGCGACGACAGGAACTTCTCTGGGGGGAGAGAAGAAAGAAATTCCCTGGCGTTTGCCTATTTCGAGGTCGCCTTTCTACACCGATTTGGCAGGATGTGCCGGCTGCAGAATTGGTCTTACCACAGGTTAGTATACTATTTCCTGAGGCACATGAAAGAAAAAATGAATGTGGAACCAAAAGGTGGACGCGACATAGCGATCTTTCAGCCCAAAAAAAGGAACGGGAAATCGGAATGGCCCCCTCGCGACCGTGACCGGAATCGGGCGGATTGCCGCAAGCGCAGCGGGCTGTATCAAAGCGGAGTCCCCATGGCCCCCCATGGCCCCCTGTGGCCTCGTGTTCGGCAGCGGAGAGAATTCCGATCGGCGTGCCGTTTTGCAGGATGGGGATCGGCAATAGGGATCGGGGTGGGTATCGCTGATACTGCATCGGCGATTTATTGGCATTGCGAATTCAACCGGGACACGTAAAAGAGTGAATGAACGGATCGACAAAAATGGGAACGAAACTAATTATGACTAAAATTAGCAGTATTAAGCGCATAAATACTATGTCGATTCATGGCAGGGGAAGCTGTGCCACGACGGAGGAGGAAGCCGTGCCACGACGGAGGGGGAAGCTGTGCCACGACGGAGCTGACCTAGATGGTTGCCTCAGCCTCCGATATTCCTGGTTTCCCCACTCATCGACCCTGTCTGTGTGGAGTCCCTGGTGAGTTCGGCGGAGAGCGCAAGCATGCGCACAAATAATTCATTTCTCAACCATTTCTGCATTCTAGGAAGGACGGGGAAGGACGGGGATGGACGGGGATGGACGGGGAAGGACGGGGAAGGACGGGGATGGACGGGGATGGACGGGGATGGACGGGGATGGACGGGGATGGACGGGGAAGGACGGGGAAGGGCAGTGCTTGTGGACCTTCTCGGTAACACCTGATTGAACCTCTCCTGATTCATTTAAACGTTACCCTGCGCCCATGATGGGCACGAGAAATCGTCTAAATCACCAGTAAGATGGGATTACTTCCTTTACACGAAGGGAGGCTGCCAATCCATTGCACAAGGAGAGCACGTGTGTAACGGGCTTGTAATGGATCGGTAATGCGTGCTGCGGCAAGCAACTCATCACGTACCCATTACTGGCCCGCAAGGAAAATTACTCGAAATCGAGGAGAAAATTACTCGAATCAATTAATGGAATTAATTAATGGAAAGGAACGCACGGAATCCCCGGCGGAACTCGGCGTAGGTGAGGCATCCGTCTTCGTCCGCGTCCAGGGACGTGAAGACGTCCTCCCAGGCCCCGGGCTCGAGGTCCATGTCCTGCCGTAGTTTCTGTCGAGAGAAGGACCGCAAAAAATGCGTCCATGAATTTTTACGCCGGACCTTTAGACCTTTACGGACTTAAGGCGACTCGTTCAAAAATTGTGGAATTTTGAGGTCTAAATTTATTTATTTATTTATTTATATATATATATTATTTATGTATGTATATTATTTATATATATTATTTATGTATGTATATTATTTATAAATATATTATTTATATATACATTATTTATTTATATATTATATTTATCACGGGAGAAAATGGAGACCAAACCTGGAAGTCCATCCGAGTGATGAATCCCTTGCGCTCCCGGTCGCAGGAGTCGAACATTTCCCGCACCCGACGCTCGTTCTCGTCCATGGCCACGGGGATGTCGCGGGAGGAAGGATGGAGGCCAAGGAGGGATGGAGGATGAGGGAGGATCGGCGAGAAGGAGGGTGGAGGGAGGCGAGGATGAACTGCGAAGGGGGATGAGGGTGCCGATTTGCGCCCCGATGTGTGCGAAAATGCGAAACCAGATCCCTCGGGATGCAGGCAGGTGGCTTCCGTGTGCACGCGCGAGTCCGTTGCGGGTGTGTGGCGGCAGGGATCAAGGCGGGTATCGATCTGCGGCCCAGATGTTTCCGGGAGTCTAGAGGGAGGGGGAGGGAGGTTTGTGGGAGTTTGTGGGAGTTTTCGCTTTTTTTGTTGTCTCAGGTGATTTTTAAAAATATTTATGATGCGTGTTTTGATTTTCATTTTCGGTCGTGCCTCGTTTGTAGTGACTTTAGGTTTGCTTAGTTTCATTTTAATTTCGTTTCATTCCGCACATTCGAAGGAGTTCCTGGGATTAGGTTAAAGACAGTCGCAAAATTGGTAGCACAGTCGCAAAATTGGTAGCACAGTCGCAAAATTGGTAGCACAGTCGCAAAATTGGTAGCACAGTCGCAAAATTGGTAGCACAGTCGCAAAATTGGTAGCACAGTCGCAAAATTGGTAGCACAGTCGCAAAATTGGTAGCACAGTCGCAAAATTGGTAGCACAGTCGCAAAATTGGTAGCACAGTCGCAAAATTGGTAGCACAGTCGCAAAATTGGTAGCACAGTCGCAAAATTGGTAGCACCGTCGAAAAATTGGTAGCACAGTCGCTAAACAAATTAGCTACAGTTCTTGTTTTCTTTCCTTAGACAATTTAATGAAAACTTGTTGGGCACAGGGCCATCAAGGCTCGGGGCCATCAAGGCACGCGGCCATCAAGGCTCAAGGACCCTTTTGTCCGTCGCTTCCGTCGGAGAATCGTCGCTTCCGACTCTCGCACATCCGAGCCATCCGCCTCCTCCACGCAAAAAAAAAGAAGCGAAATGCGTTTTCAGCACCACAATAGAAAGAGCGAGTCGAGAGAACGCTCACCATCATTTAAAGGGTTCTAGAAACGCTGGAACGCGCTCGAATTTTTTTTTAATTTTTAAAATCTGAATTTATTCGGTCGTGGCAACTCAGTGCTCAATCGAGCAGAATTTGCGGCATTATCGTTTCGCATAAATCATTCACATTTCCGCCATGCTTCTCGATTTCTCTCTCCTCGGCATATTTTCTTTTTTCGTTCTTTCGCTTCAATATCATCATTATTATTATTATTATTTTTTTTTTTTTCCCAGGTTCTATGATGTGATTCCTCGCGGGCGCGATCGGGAGGCGAGACACATGCCGTTCCCCGTGCAGCAGAGCGCAGCTGGGCTCCATCGACGTCCCACGGAGCGAGATCAGCTCCGATGAGCCTCGTGTCTGGTGGGGGGAGGGGGGGGGGGGAGGGGGAACAGGCAGCTCCACCTTCCACAGGGGGGGGGGGGGAGCTCCACCGCCTCTTGCGGCGCTGCGCAGTTGTCGGCAGCGCCCTCTTTCTCAGTCGATCTCTTGCTATAGATTCGACGAAATTAATGAAGAAAAATTAAATTAGTTAAAAAATAATAAATAACAATTTGAATAAATTTAAATAATACAAGTAATTAATTAATTTAATTATTAATTGGTGATAAAAGTTGTTAGGATGTTAGGATGCAAGATGTTAGTATCGCGATAGATAACATGCCATACGCAACTATTTACATAAACTACTTACCATTTGTATAAGCATTCCTAATCGCCAGAACAGTTTGATGCGACAGAAACTTTTCGCTCCCGATCGCGAGCGTATCGGCAAGCATAGTTCGCGGGACGACCGCTAAAAGGAGAATGCGAGACGGACTGGCGGCGCGTCCGCGGCGACTGGAGGGGGCGCGGAGGGGGCGCGGAGGGGGCGCGGAGGGGGCGCGGAGCCGTCGCCGTCTCCGTGCTCGTCTTGTGACGGTTCGCCGTTCATAAAATCCGGGCTCTTAAGGCGGGCTTTGAAACGTCCTTGACCCCGTTATGTGGTAAGCATCGGGTTGTAAAAGGCAAGGTCCCAGTCGTACCAAAATAAATAGAGATAAAAAGGTTGCACGTTTCTGCATACTTTGCCTCGGAATCTTTTCAACGAACGTAATTTTCGATATCTTTCCCTCGCCTGGCTTCAGAGCGAGCCGATAAGCAGCCATAATTTTTTTTTTCGCGCTCAGATTCTCAGCGTAAAATGGGATGGGGAAGAGGAGACGCCGGATCCGAACGGGAACGACGCCGTCATTCACCCATGCGTGGGAACGGGTGCCGGCATCCCCCCCGCGACATCCCCCCCGCGACATCCCCCCCGCGACATCCCCCCGACGACATCCCCGACCCGCTCGGGAAGCGCAAAGAGATCTCGTCGGGCAGGCTCCTGCCTCGATGGGACTCTGTGCCGGTACTTTCCGAGTAGTGATTTGATAAGCTGCGTTATCGGGAAGGCTTTACGTTATCAAAACGCGAGGGACTGGGATGAGCATTTCAACGTGTAAGGGAGTGGTCAGGAACAGTAGCGCCATGACAGTGTGTGACAGGGTGAGTCTATTCATATCCATTACTAGTTATTACATCCATTACTAGTTATTACAACCGTTACGGGTTATTACATCCATTACAGTGATTGCCCTGAAAGCACATCTCGATTAATGGCAGTCGCTTGACAGGAGAAGAGAGGAAGAATTCGATATTGTAATCGGTATTTATTCCTCGTCAGATGAGCATGGCATTATCCCGTTGCGTTCAGATGTGAAGGGACCCCGCAGAGAGAAAGACATGGCAGAGCGGCCGTGGCCGGACATCCCGCCCACCTCCTCTGAACTCATGCGATGGGAGTTCCGGGTAAGACTGCAGTCCGTCTTCCAGCGCTGCCCTCCGTCGCCTCCATCCCGATCGTGACGCCCGAGAGTGCTCGATGGAACGGGAGGTCGCCTCATCGTTGGACATGGGAGGCATTCGGATGCCTTGCTGTTGGGCCGGTTGGATGCTTGGAGGGGTTAATGGAAGGTCCACGGGGGAAGGGGTTGAAAGGTCATAAGTCCATCAATTTCAAGCAGCGCTCTAGATGCTTCATTATTGGACAGATGGACGATTCATCGTATTTGACGCTTTTTTCATAGTTGAAAGGCAATTCGATCCACGTTTCAGCGCTTGTATATAGGAGCTCGTCGCACGTAAAGACTTTGCATCGCTCCGACTCTAATCTGATTGTCCAGTCAAGTTTTCTTCTTCGAGATCTGCCTGCGTGAATGCGGAAACAGCAGGAATTAGGGACGAAGAAAGGGAAGCATGAAATTGACGCCGACACCGCTGGGATGAGTGTAAGAGGCATACGCCATCTGTGGAGAAGGGAGAGAATCTCCAGCGCGCTTCTTATCGGTGCTGCCATCTGGATTCACAGCGAGTAACCTCCCGAGCACTTGAATTTCTTTCCGCTTTCCGGGTAAACGGCCTCCTAATACTTTGAACCCGTTTCGTGGCGCTTTCATATCGCCTGAGAGTGTTAATGCAGGGTCTATGGGGGTTTCCCGGAAGAGCTCCGATCGTTTAAACGAACTCGCGCTGCCGGGCCTCGCAGGTCTGGGCTGAACTCGAGGGAGGAGGGATTCGTCTTTCAGATTTGCTGATGGAAAAGGGTGTAATGCCTGGCGATGAGGCCGTGACTGGGATCGAGGCCGTGACTGGGATCGAGGCCGAATTGCTCGGGCATGTTTTGTGCACAGTAAATGGAATTTTCGTGGATTCAATGTGGAAATCTCCAAGGTTGAAATCGGTAAGGAATGGAGGAAGTTTACGGCGAATTTATTTCGTTCAATCATCCCCATATCCCGATCTCTTCCGTTAATTTATCGTTATTTATCGTCAACTTACCACCTCTCGATCGCTTCTTAAAATTTCAAATGCCTTCCATCATAGCATTTCAATTCGACTGCAGCAGTCACGTAAGAAAAGTATCGGACCGCGCAAAACCGATCCCGCACTCAAAAACGAGATCGTTTCCTGGCTTCGCCTCACCGCCTCACCACCTCACCGCCTCACCGCCTCACCGCCTCACCTTTCTCTCCAGCTGGGATGCGTCCCCGTGAAGATCCCCCTGCTGGTCGTGGCCTTCATGGTCGGGAGCGTCATCGCGATGCTGGGGATCCTCTGCCTCTTCCTCAATCAGATCTACTCGTCTCTCTTCATCGTCTTTCTCATCTCGATCGTCCTCATCTCCTCTGGAGGTTTCCCGCCGTTTATTTTCCGCTTTCGCAAGCTCTGATGCACAGTAGGAATTATTTAAATTCAAAATTCTGAACGCTTTTTATTCTTATGGTTTTTTATTCTGTGATTTTATGTGATTAGTTCACAATTGAATAATTATCAATTGATTAATTTGTCTTAGATTACATGTAATTGATTAAGTTTTAATTACATTGTATTCGATTAAATGCAATTGATTACGTTTTAATTAATTAATTGAAAAATGATTGATTTACCATTCACGGTGAGAATTTCGCGATCTGCTTGTCGCCACTGCGGAAAATTATGGCGACTTTCCGCATGGAGTTCCTTCTGTCACCTCGGTTCGCCCCGGGGACAGAGCCATTCTTGCAAGCTTGCCTCGGTGATTCACGTTGAATCTTGGGGATGCCTCACTTTGGGAACAGAAGATAGCAATTATAAATGTTTATTTTATTAAGTTGGGTTATGAAATGCAAAATATTACTTTATATGTGCATTAGAATAAAGTTTCTCATGAAGTATCCAGAGACGGCGTTACCAAATCCTCATTTCTTATGCTGCAAGTGTCCTTTGACTCACGGTTTAATTGACTGCTATGTAATTGTGGCAATTTGGCCTTCCATTTCATTCATAGTTTGTTTTCATTATTATTATTGGCTGCCCCATATATCTAAATGACATTGGTAACCATGTCCTTTCCGTCTTAAGAAGTCACCGTCTCAGAGAAGCAAGCATCGCGTACTTTGCCAAAAAAAAAATGGCACGTGGATTCGCACTCGGTCGTTTTTCCCCTTGCAGGCGTTCTCGCGTTTGGGGGCCTCGCCGGCTCCATATTCATCCTGTGCAAAATCCGGCGGGCCATAAAGGCCAAGGACGAGGAGAGGAATGCGTGGCGACGGCGACATACGCCGTTTTTTGTCGACTTGTCCATGGTCTACTCCGCCGGGGAGGAGCAGGGAGGAGCAGAGAGGAGCAGGAAGGAGTTAAGAGGAACCGAGAGGAGCAGGGAGGAACAGGGAAGAGCTGAGAGGAGCCGGGAGGAGCAGGGAGAAGCTGAGAGGAGCCGGGAGGAGCAGGGAGAAGCTGAGAGGAGCCAAGTGGTGGTTGATCTCATCGCCCATAGAGTTTTGTGATATTTAAAACCTCTTTAGAAAATACATTTTTGGCTGTGCCTAGTATGGAGACGTCAGAGTTGCTTTGCAGAGCAGGAGAGTATTTTTCGTGCAATTTTTTTCTTATAACTATACGCTTTCATGGCAAATGGAAACGAGAAAGGGAAATTGGAAATGAATAATCGAATGCGTCGCTGTGCTAGATGATGATGGACTCGAATGAGAAGCACGATCGACATTCAGAAGTTCTAACGGATTTTTGCACAGCTCTACGTACAAACGAAATTCTCAAAATGCATATATACCGATGTTTGGCTCACGATTGAGCCACGAGCTATTTTCGTGAAACGTTTACTTTGCATGCAAAACTATTTTCCCAACTGATGCCTCAAATGTCACCCAATTTTGTTGCGCCAAAGCAATTCCATCAGCAATTATTGAAAATAAACCAGACGTTGAGAATGGACGAGATCTCCTGTGGAAGCGAGGACAAACTCGCGTCGAAATCGCGTCGAAATCCATTTAAATTAATTCCTGAGGCTGATTGTCTCTTGCAGATGATTTACTCGAGCTTATTCCCAACTAATAGCAGATTAAGAATAGAACATGAATCCAGAGAGTTTTCTCAACGTTCTTTCAGGATTTATCTTCTTTTGTCAGTACGAGCCTGTAGCATTACTTTATCAATACTTTTAAGGGGGGCCTCATCCTTGCCGGTCGGAATCTGGCCTCGAACTAGCGGTTTTTGAGGGCAACCCCTTGTTAACCCTTTGCCATGGTTGCCGATTGAGATTAATCGCTGTAGCAGCGTCGCATGCAGGCGCATCTAGAGTCTGAAAATTTAACGAGGGTGCAGTCCCGTTTCTGCGTCGCATTCAGTGTCAGGAAGTAGAAACAAGAAACAAGACAAGCAAGAAGCACAAAAAAAAAGAAACAAACCGAAAGAGAAATCCTGAGAATTCACTTTCTCCTGAGGAATATTAAAAAATAATACTAGTGTGACGATCAGTACAAAGTGGATAGGATTGTCTCCCAATCGTATATAGTTGTACTCAGACGTTTTCTCGAAATGAAGGATTCATTATGTTGTCTGCATGAACAAATGTGGGAAAATTTTGGAAGAATTTTAATTTCGAGCAGTTGGACAATATTGCCTTACCTGCATTTGCACTTATGCATCCACATTGAAAAGTGAACCTGGAGGCATCAAAGCTTCCCGCGGTCAGGCGCAGAGACATAATGGGAATAAATAAACAAATAAAATATGAGAAAAACCAGGACGATGCATGCATTGCAATTGTACCAAACGTGTAAAACAAAGCCGACGGTGCTCGCGATCCAGACACCTTGTTAAACAATACCAGCGTTTGACTTCCCCCTATCCAATCGATGAAGAAACCCGAGCCGATCGCGTGACCACCGCAGAACGCACTGCGCTCTCCACTCGTTCCCAGCAGAACGCGTTCCCTTCACCGATTCGAGGAAAGCATGAGGAAAGCACTGAGAAGGCACGAAAGGGGCACCTGCATCCCCGACATGCAGAAGCGCTTGCGAAACGTCGGTAACATATTTTAAAAAAAGATTCAAAGGAACAATTAACAGCGTTACTACAATAATTGCCTTTAAGAAGTACACATTGCAGACCATATGCGCACCTAGGAGGCTCTTTAATGCACCATTGCAAATGGTTGCATGTAATTGTCTTCCAATAAAACAAAATTACATGGCAATGATTGCTCATGTTCAAATACAAGAATTGGGCATTTACAGCATCATGCTCAAATTATACCCAGAAAATGCTTCTTAAAATGTTTATTTTTCCCAATACCAGTTATGCTTGTGATTGGCTCCTTATCGAGTTAAATTGAATGCACTTGATGGAATAATTTTTTTGACTGGATTATTTAATGGCAGGACGAAATGTTTTCAACAATTGCATGTATGCAATTGTTGAATGTCACGCACACTGGGGACAACACGTGTTCCATTAAATTGGACCGTGCGGAGGTTCCTCTGCGAAGTTATTCCGATAAGACCTGTTATCAGCATTGGAAAAGCGTTGTGTCATCAAGCATCGAGACGCTGGAACGAGCCCTCTTATCAGTAAAGGTGGTGCTGCTGCAGTGGGTCGTGAGAGAGTGAGTCAGTCCTCACTATTGTTGTTTTTTTTGCTACTCACTTTTATTGTTACTACGCGTTTATTACCCTAGGTGGAATTATAATTTCCCTGGGACTCGTGTATCATTACGCCATGGAATACAGTGCACAGGTATGATATATGTAATTCATACAACACATCCGTCCCACAAGCAATGGCAGAGAAGAAACGATTCGAGAGTAATTGTATTCCCATCCAGATGAAGGCATTATCCCGTTGCTGATGTTCAGATGTGAAGGGACCCCGCAGAGAGAAAGACATGGCAGAGCGGCCGTGGCCGGACATCCCGCCCACCTCCTCTGAACTCCTGCGATGGGAGTTCCGGGTAAGACTGCAGTCCTTCTTCCATCCCTCTTGTTCACATACTGAATAATGCAAGGTTCTTAAGGAGAAAACTGGGCAAGCACCGAGCGTGACAGTCCCTTTTCATCTTCCCTTTTATCTTCTCTGATCGATGGTTCGAAACTCCTTACGGGGTTCCCATGTATTGTATACCGAGTCGAAGAAGACAAAAGTTACTTCTTTGCGCGAAGTTCACTGTATTTGAACGTTTCCTGATCGCAATCTGGTGAGATTGTATGAGCTTATGTGCTTTCGCATAGCTGACCATTCAGGAAGAAGTTTACGTACTCTTGGTCCTGGAAAAAGTAGTACAAGAACAATGGTGACGCTGTAAGTGTAATGGAAAATGAGCATGAACCTTAATCTGTCATTCGTCTCGTTCAGGAGAAGAGATTGGATCGATTAAAATCCGGTCAATGGAATGGATGGCCAGTTGTGGTCATTTTGATTAAACGATTGAAGGGAGTTTCATCTTGAATAATCAGTAATAAGTAACACCATTAATTGTAATTTAATTATAGAGATGCGAGGGGAGCATCCTATTCCATGCCGGAGGACAATCACCGTGTTTTTGCCAATTTCTGGATGAATTTGGGGCAGGGCAAGTTTTTCAATGCCTTTTCGCTGGCTATTCGGCTTACCAAAAATAAGAATCGCGTTAAATATATGCCGATCGTACACGATTCTTACTCTGTTGCTCAGATGGGTTTCTTGGACGCCTTCCACCTTTCCTAGAAATAAATTCCTGGGCACAGAGAATTACCTAATGGAAACCAAGGGACAAATCCGTGTCCATATCTCAAGCTTATGAGGGGCCTGGAGAGCCCTTGAACGGAATCTGCATCAGGTGGAAATAGTTATAGGGTGGGGTCTCAAGAGGGCATTAGGTGGCGTGTTGATTATCACTGGAATTTCGGGATTGTGGGGGGAGTCAGGTTGGGGTCCATCAGAGGATTCTTGCTTTTGGGATGGAGGGTGCGGTGGCATTTGTATGCATGGGCTCATTACCGTTCGAAAGTGCATGGACTAGAGCAGGATAGGACAATTATTTCATTCGTGGCATTCATGGTTGCTGAATCGTTGAAATGAACTTTTTGTATGCATAATTTCGGGAAAAGGTGTATACTCGCGATTTTCAATCATTTTATGCATTAACTGGCATGTGTATAATTGCACTTTTCACCCCCCCCCCTCTTTAAATGATTGGGTGTGACTGAAGGTCTTCCACTTCGTCAGTTCGGGCACTTCGGGCTTGGACTCAATGGGGGATATATTCTTCAGATTTCATTTACCGAGAGTAAGGAATGAAGGCTTTCTCCATAGGCTCATCCGAAATGCCACGTATGAAACAAAACTTGTCAGCTATACCCGTGCATGACCGAGTTTCGCAGTATGAGGTGAGATTTTTCGGCAAATTATCTCGAACGTCCAACATTGGTATGCGATTCGGGTATCTTCCCCTTCATTGGATGCATATTGAGTGCGAAATTTCGTTTATAATTCATTCGCAATATTTTTTAAGTCCATCTCTCATTTCATGCTAACATACAAGGACTTCAAATGGCGAGGCCTTGGATCCATTCCTATCCGAAACGACGCGAAATCCGTTTATATATTGGGCTTCTTTTGGGATAAAAGGGGACGGACACCAAAGAATTTCATTTTTCTTTTGTGGATTCCTCGAGGACTGATTAAATCCTGTAACTTCTAAGAATTCCAATCCTCCATGCGCCCCCTCCTCTCTCTTCTTTCCAGCTGGGATGTGTGGGCCTGAGGATCCCCGTGCTTTTGATATCCTTCATTGTCGGGAGCGTCCTCACGATGCTGGGATCCCTCATCAGCCTCCTCAACTCGGTCCACACTCCTTTCCGCGGCGTCCACGTCGTCGCCATCGTCCTCTACTCCCTCGGAGGTTCTCTCGATCCCATTTTCTTCGGAATTCTTTTGAAGACTGGTCGAAGCGCGTCTTCTCGAAGTGCAGAGGGATGCGGTGTAACTTCGGTTATAGGAATTTCATGTAATTTTTTGCTTCAACATTTCAGACCAGACTAGCAATTTTCACAAAAATCTCATATCGCCTACCCACTGGAACCACTCTCTGGGTAGTAAAACATGTTACCACTTCCTTACCATGCTTACATGATACGCTCCTTCATAGCTCTTTCTCAGGTAAAGCTTCTATCGGAGCAATCGACGAAGCAGAGACGCAGCTAATAGTTCTCTCGGTTTGAAGGTTATCCCACCTTTCTAATGACTTATTTTCTATCCTCTTTGAATGAAACGCATTTCTGTAAGACTAGCAACTTCCATTCCGAATAGCTCACAGATTACTAGTGGTAGACTTGGTGACATTCGATTCATGTGAAGAATCCATTCGATAGAAGGATTTATTAAGTGGAGTGGTGGTCTTTTTTTCTCTGAGAAATATTTGCAAAACTGAAACGTCCATCTGTGTAGTATTTGAACAGAAGGGGAAAAAATCAGCTGGTAAATTGAGTGAATCTGTATGTTCATCCTAGTCTGAGGGAAACGGTGTCTTGTCCCCCTCAGGTCTCCTGGGATCGTTCGGTCTTCTCGGCTGCATCTGGATCGTGTGTAAAATCTGGCGGACCATAAGGAGGCGGGAGAAGGAGAAGAGGGAGCTCGGCCCCCAGCCGTGTCTCATCGACCTGTCCATGGTCTATTCCGCCAGGGAGGAGCTGAATGGGGCTTGAAGGGTTTCGATCTCGTCAGACGCGCTTTTTGTGATATTTTTGGTACCTCATTTAAAATAAAAATCCTCCTCATGGAAAATTCCTCATGAAGAAAGTCTAAAGCGGCTTTCGACGACGTGGGAAGTTGGTGATTTTCTCGAACCCGTAGAAAACATAATTGAAGTATTCAACATGCTTTTTCAGCTATCATGCAAAAAAATCAAATTGTACAGGACATTTAACAATTGCGTAAGCAATTATTTTTCGTCCCGCACGAGAAGCAATTAAGAAATGCGTGCCTTGTGTGTGAAAAAGGGGGTAGAATTATTATCAGTTAGGTGTAGAGACTTACAGGGATACATAAGTTCCCAAAAACCAGACAAAACGATTCAGTCCATCATTATCCTTGAAATTTTTTTTTCATTCTGATGGACTGAAAAGAAGGTAATCTTTGTAGAGACAAGATATTATTTAAATACTTTATTTTATCTTTAAGGGAATGAATAATCTAAGTCAGGAAATCCTTCCTCCTTCAAGGTCAAGTGTTACGAAATTCGCAAGACGACGTCAAGCGTCGAAAAATACGGTTCTGCGAAATTCCCATTCTGTTGTTCAGAAAAAAATTTTCTTCCAAAATTCATGCCAGAAATGTCAATTTTTTTTCCCGCTCAGGGCTATCGTATAGGATTTCACATCGGCATGGTATTAATGTCCATCTTCCCGTTTGGAATGGCGTAGCCAGGAACCAATTTCGGAAGCAGGATTGGGATTTGACAGCGCTGCCGCTGACCAGCACCGGTATTGCAGAACCGATTTGCCTTTATTAATGTTCATTTGGAAAAAGAGGCACGAAGAAAAATAAAATCTCATGAATAAGACGTCCGAAATCGAGAAGCAGTGGAAAAAAATATAGGTAAGCCAAGGAAGACAGTGAAGCAAAATACAGAGAAGCCGAAACGAAAAAAAAAATTTTTTTTTCAAAATGTGAGAAAGTCAGATAAGTTCGTAGGAGGTAAAGTGCCCTTCAAGGTTAGAGTGCCCTTCAAGGTTCCTGGGACGACTCCGGCGAAAATTGTCGGCCTTCAGTCGCACTTGAAAAAAAAAAACTTCAAAATGTGTGAAAGTCAGATAAGTTCGTAGGAGGTAAAGTGCCCTTCAAGGTTCCCGGGACGACTCCAGCGAAAATTGTCGGCCTTCAATCGCACTTGTCGTAGAGCCGGACCAAGTCATCGAAAGTCTCCCTGCGCCGGATGACCTTCCATCCCCGCCCCGAGACCATGACCTCGGCCGGCCGGGGCCGGAGGTTGTAGTTGGACCCGAACACGATCCCGTACGCGCCCGCGTCCCAGACGGCGAGGAGGCTCCCTTCCGGGAGGGAGCGGGGGAGGCGCCGGTTTCGCCCCATCGCGTCGGAGGATTCGCAGACGCCGCCGACCACGTCCATCTCGTCCGATTCCTGAGACGGCCGATGCTTCGTTAGAAAAAATATTAAAATTTGAACGTTTATTCGTGGATGCTTCTTATGAAGTTTAATTTTTCAGAAGTTGAAGAAATACTGACGATAGGATTATCGCTCTTTTCGAGACGAACGCCGAAGCATCCGAACGGGAAAAACGTTTGGGAATGACGAAAAATAAAAAAGCGAAAAGGAGGAGATGAAAAACGAAGGAAGCATGACATAGACTAATCCGGGATCTTCCCTAATCCGGGATCTTCCAGAACGTCTGAGCGCTCCAGCACTCTTTCCGGAAGATTTCCCCAAGAACTGCTTGGTCGAAAATGCGGGGTCGATGATCCTCAGAGCCTTCGGACTTCATTGAGCGAGGTATGCATGGGAGGAGCTTTCATTTTTAGATTTTTTTTTTCATTCCGGACTTGGTACCTCCGAATCCGTCAGCAATATGTTTAAAAAAGTAATGGATACAAGGTATCATACCTTGTGTCTATTACATGAAGGTCAATGGATACAAGGGTATGTGACATCGATTTCGCCATAAAATTAGGATAGGCCTTGCCTTCCTAAAGCTATATATATTCCTATTTTTTTAATTTTCGTAATTTATTTCGTCAATGGTTGGGGTGGGGTGAACGTCAACGTTGCCCCCCCCCCCCCTTTTTTTTCCCTGTCCATGAAAGCATCAAGTTTTTCATGGAAAATCGCCACGGAAGGGGCAGCCGCTACTTCGTCATCTGATGTGATTCCAAGCGTTCGCCACTCCGCAAGTAAAAAATTCCGGCCTGGAACTGAACCGCGCCTGTCGTTTATGCAAGTTGATTAGCTCTCGTTCTCTTGCTGCCGTCGAACTGGACGAATTCTTCCCCACGATGATTAAAGAATTATTCTTTAATTATCTTGGATGAGATCGCCCCTCACGAGCCGAGAACAGACCTAGCAGTCCCATAGCCTCCTTTATTGTGGCGGCCTCCTTTGCATCCTCTCGAAGGACAGCGATTCGCCCTCATTTCAAGACTCTCAAGTGTTACGTCCAGATTTTTTCTCTCTCTCTCTCTCTCTCTCTCTCTCTACCATCCAGTGCTTTTTTCAAGCCAGAGGTATATGAAGTCTATACAAAAGCATGCGGGTTCTTTACACAGACGAAGTACCTTCCTCAGAACCTTTGCTACTCCAGCTACAAAAAAAAGACTCCGAGTGAAATTCTCTTCTAAAATTCACTCAAGAATGAATGAAAAAGAAACGACCTCGTGTCGGCTCTGGACGACCGGGCTGATGTGGTGGTAAGTGCCAGGGAGGCACGGCCGCAAGAAGTCGGTCATGGCCGCGTCCGCAACCAGGAATTGCTTCCGCTTGGCGTTTCCTTTCGTTCCCAGGACGCGGGTCACCAGAACGGCTGCGAGGACATTCATGTTCCATGTTACTTTTTTTCTTTCAGGCATTTATCGAGCGGGATGGCGTCATGGCGTTCACTTATTATGCATTTCCCGTACTTCCATGCGATTTAGGAACCAATTGCGATATTCGCATTTTTTTACGTTTTCACGTAAGTCACAAAATCATTTATGTAATGGAGGCCTACCACTGTTTCTCTCATCGTATTCGCGAAGCTTGCACCTGCGTTGCCGACGATGGAACGGCCGGGCTCGAGCCACAGTCGCCAGGGGAAGGCGGCTTCCCTCAAGGCGGAGACGACGTGACGCATGAGATCGCACGGCGGGGGTGCGTGGGTGGAACCGTCTCGCCGGTAGTCGATGGCGGGGCCGCCTCCGAGGTTCAGGGTGTCCAGGTTCGTCCAGCCGTCCGCGCGGAGCTGACAAGATTTTTTTTTTTTTTTTTTGTAAAGCTTCAAGATTTGCTGATGGGAAGGAAAAGCCTCTTACCTTTTCCCCGAGGCCGGCGAGGAAGCGGAAGTTTTCGACCAGGGTCGAGGGGTCCGTGATGGTGCTGCCGAGGTGGGAGTGAAGTCCGACCAGATTCATCAGCGGGTGGCGCTTTATCAGCTCGAGGATCTGGATGGAACGGGATTGAAGAGGGAAATTTTTTTTGCGGGGAATTTTTCGGCGTCTTGAAGGAATAACAGTTGCGAAATTTTAGTCCAATTTCTACCCTGTTTTTGAAAACGGTAACTCGTTAGTTCCGGAACCGTTGGTGAGTGAACGAGTTTGCCTCTAACTTCGAGTGACAAGGTCAATTTCGAGGATGATGAAGCGCGAGAATTGTTTTTTTTTTTTTATTATCCTGTACAGGTGTGAAATTATGTCGTTTTCAGCAAATTCTTTCCAACGTCGAGTGCGTCGGAAAGAGTCACGATTGACCGATTCACTAATCTTCAGCTTAATTATCTTATCGATTCATGTTGACCAAAATCGACTCAATGCGGCTGACCTCTTGAGCGGCTGTTGACGACCGTGACCAGACGTTACGACAGAAAATAACTCGGGCTTACATTACCGGAGATGGTTTCAAAACGCTTCGGCGAGAAATGACTTCTCGTCTTTCTTGCACCTTGTGTTCGGACGTTAGAGGCATTCCAAGATGTCTTCCTCATTTTTTATCGACTAACTCAAGACGAACCTTTATCTTAACTCTGGAGAAGCGTTCGAGCAAAGAGACAATTCACGAAAAGACGAAAAGAAATTTTTTTTTTGTGCAAAAAGTAAATAATATGGCATTGTATATTAGAGTTTTTATCAAGATTGGATATTCCAAATTCCGAATCTGGACCTCATGGCCCATCGGGCCAAAAGTGGTGGAATCACCTCCTCGACGTCATCGAGCTCCACGCCACACTTGGAACCGGCGGCGGTCCCGTGCGAATGGACCGAGTCCGGCTGCGGGAGGTTGGCCTTCACCCGGAGGAGGAGGGAGGCGGGGGTCGCGAGCTCGTCGCAGGCGCGGGCGATCCGCGCGGCGTCGAAGAGGGAGTCGATGTTCATGAGGCAGCCCTCCTTCACGGCGTAGAGGATCTCCCAGCTGCGAGGAGGAAGCGGTCAGAATTGGCATGGAAAATAATTGGTGCCGCCGGAATGGATGCCTATGAAATGTATACAGTCCTGTTGTCTGTTTCAGGGAGATCTGTGCCGATATCGACTGGAAAAAGTACGTTTTAATCCTAAGTGGAGAGGAATGCCGCTCAAACACTGGTTGAACTTCCAAAAAAGTGAAAATTTAAATTTCCAGAACTCACATTTCCTTCCCGTTGCCGTTGTACATGATGAGCAGGGGCGGGAATCCCTCCCGCCGGGCGAGGCGCACCTCCGACCCCGAGACGGTCTCTGCTCCCATTCCCGCGCGGCGCAGCACGCCCAGGATCTCAGGGTTCGGGTTCGCTTTCAGGGCGTAGCCGACCACGATGCGATCGCGGAGGTCGGAGGGGATTTCCGACAGGTAGCCTGAGTCGACAGACCGATACCGTACATTCGCAATCTGATTTTTGCTTCGAGGTGAGGAAATAGTCCGATGCGATCACCGACCTCGGTTTGCCGATCAATGAAATGCTCTAGTCGCAGGACTTTGAAAACTTTCATTTTTGACCGGTAAACTTCTTCGTTGAGAAGAATTCTTAAGTAATCCTCAGACAGCTGAAATTCTCAGTGAGAATTTCAGCTGACACGATCTTCTCGGAAACGGGTGGAACTCACCGTTGGCATTGTCCCTTATCTGCCCCTCGCTGTAGAGGAAGTAGGGCGTGGTGATGCCCTTCGCCCCGAGGTCCGAGGTCAGGGTCACCAGGTCCATGCCATCGCAGTGGAGAACGCCGCCCACGTAGTCCAACATCCTCGGGGCGACGAACGACTGACGTGCGTGGTTTGTGTCCTCGTTTGTTTATGGAGCTGCGTTGGGGGTGATGGGGTGACGAGTGGCGGGAGGCCTTCCTCATTCGCCATGGTGACATTATTCGTGTAGGGATATTTTTCCATTTGACTCGCTGAGCCAATTCACATCAGACTGAATCTTCCTTCAAAGGAATCACTCATTGTCCTTGCACCCTTAAAAAATGCTCAGACAGCAGCGTCCAAGAGTCGTTTGGCAATGGTGGCGCTTCGGTAAAAGTGTATAAAAATGCAAAATGTAAAAAAAAAAGAAGTTTGCAATGTGAGTTTGAGCCTCTGCTAAACATTAACCAGCCTGATCAGCAGGAAACGGGAAAATACTTCTTAGCGGTCAAATAAAATTTGACTGCTAAGAAATTCGAATATGAATCCAAATGCAGAGAATTTATCTCATCTCGGAAAATTCCTTCCTCGAGGAGTCATAGCCCCTCCTGCAATACAGCACCCTTCCTGCAACGCTACCTCACAACGACGAACCCAGGAGGGCCAAATGGGCCCAGGCGACTCGGCCCGCCGCGAGCAAATCGACTTTGAGTAATAACACAAATAACGTCTACTTCGTCCTCCATAGGGACTTTCTTTCCTGCATGGCGCTGACGTTGGCGTAAGGGAGGGATGGGCGTGGGGAGATGGGGAATCGCCGTGGGTCCGCTGGGCGATATTCGACGCTGGAGGGTCCTGTGTGAAGCTGCGCTCAGAATTGTGGCTGGCAACGTGGTCGAAACCCGCGGGGTCAGTGCGATTCAGATTCATCCTGCCGGAATCGCATCGTTTCATCGATTCGCTTTACTATCTTCGATCTTCTAAGTCGTGGAAATGGGTTACGAGATAAACTTCGCCAAGGTGACGTCGGGGAAATAGAACGTGGGGAAGACGAATGGAAAGTACTATTTTTTCTTCGACGAATTTTCGGACGAAATCAGCAGAAATTCAAAGTAATTGGGAAAACTAGAGAGTTTCGGATAAACATTACAAGAATGTAAGAAATTCCAAATGTAATTTCACGAAATTTCTGTAATTTTGGATATGCTCCGGGCAAAAACTTAAATTGTCTAATCGCTAAAACGTGAAGAAAAACTTTTTTTTTGGGACGGGCAATAGCATGAGAAGACCTTGAAACTTCATCGATATCAGAGACGGGGCATGATCCGGTGCCGAAGGGCAAGGAAGCGGCCTGGCTGGCGCCTCGGTGTTTAGATGCGACCTCGCATCAGTAGGCAATCAAATGACGCAGTGAATATGCCAAATCAATCAGGTGATTATTTCATTCATCCGCGGCATTTCTTCCTGATGCATTCCAACTATCTTCCCCCCCCCCAAAAAAAAAAAATAAAATAAAATAATGGTAGGCTATGATCGCAGAAAGTACTTAATGATGACGGCGAATCGAATCTATGTCCTCAACCGGAGTCCAGCCGTCTTTCACTTGTGACTCGGTCCACGCAGGCGAATCAGGAAAAGACTCTAAAGTCGAGGCAAGTCGAGGCAAGTCGAGGCAAGTCGAGGCAAGTCGAGGCAAGTCGAGGCAAGTCGAGGCGATTTGACACCCCTGGTGTCAAATCTCGTTCACAGCTCTCGACTAGTTCGTCAGAAAAATTTTTACTTTCTTTTTCGCGCAATACGATTTAGTGCAATACTTTCTTTTTCGCGCAATACGATTTAGTGCAAGATCGGCAGGCGGGACATCAAATACTTCGCGCGAGGGCATAGAAACTATCTCATTTTAGGCACATAATTTGCATAGGATTCATACTTAGTAGCACTTTTTGATTGACTGAATCCGTGTCGCGTTTTCGCCGATCGACAAGTGTTTTCCATTTGAAAACATTCTTTTTTTAACACGTTGACGATCAGCCTATTTTTGCTTGTCCGCCGCGTGGGACCACGCACATTTTTTTTGTCAAAAAATGCGTCCTGCCATCAGGACGCATGGTCCCAGAAAACATTTTTTTTGCCGAGTTTTTTTTAAATGTTGAATTTTTAGGAATTTTTATCAGTAATTACGAAATCATAATCTTTTGGAACGTTCTCAACAGTTCCAGAGGGTATTCATTGAAAAAAAATCTGCATCCTGGCATCAGGACGCATTGTCGCCAACGTGTTAAGGAATTTTATTCTCTATGTAATTTTTTTCTTTAGGTCAGGCGTGGCGGTTTCCGCCATCGCTTCCATGCAACACTTCTCTGTTCGCGTTTCCTGTCATGGCCGATTTATTTGGGTTCTCATGATCGATGAAGCATACAAAAAATAGCGTAAGTTCTTTGCTCCATACGTCGCGCAAGCGGGCCGCTCTTTTCATCAAAATTGATAGTGGCGAATTTTGCGAGATGAGATCGAACGAGAAGAAAAAATGTTGGAGGAGCTTGCACACGACAGCAATGAGGTAATTGCAGCAGATAAAAAGCGATTCTGCCTAAAACGGTGCTTTCGGAAGTGCTAGCCGCGGTGGCTAGAATGAGCGATAAAGGCAGCTGTCCGCAAGGTACGTAGGGCCACGCAGACCACTGAACAGTGGGAGGAAGTGAAGGCTAAGCCCAGGAATTAGAGAGTCACGCAGCCTGCTGAGTGACTTGATGCAAAGAACGCAGGACTCAGACGTCGAAAGCCAGGGGGGGGGGGCGGGAATCGATCCTTGACCTCCTGATTTGCCGGTGAGATGTGCTGCCATGACACCAGGGGACTCAGGACTTTTTGTCATGGCTCTCCATACCATCAAAATAATACATACAGGCGAATGCCGCAACGAGCGTTGTAAGGCTGTACAATTTGCTGAGAGAGGGGGAATCTGTTTCACAGTTGCTGCCACAACGGGAAAGAGCTCCTACTGCAGCTCACACTTTACCCTGAGGTAAACTGTTGCTCACTGGTTCCAATTTTGGGGGCAAGACATTTTCAGGAATTATTGGAGAGTACTGTGCCGCACATGCGTTCGCTTCCTTCGGTGCTGAAATCGAACAAGTTCTTGGTAATGGTCCGTACCGTTTCAGTATCAGTGGTATTTGTACCATAAACTAATGCTAATCGGTGATGAAAGAGCATTGATTGTGCAGGGACAACGAAATCAGCAAAACCGTCTCGAGTTCTCATGAAAAACTTGCTAAACCGAGTCGTTCACAATGATGATACTGGCAACGAGCTCGAATATGGTGATGATGGCGTTTAGGAACAAAATCAGCCTGTGAACTGTAAGCAGTCTGTGTATAATTCTAATGAAGCGATTTGAGTCCCACTTCAACCTCTGGTAAAATTACTCGTATCACACATAATTGTACAGCTCAGTCTGAAAGGACAAGAAAAATTATAATTAGCATAAAATTCTACAGGGCGTAACAAGACATTGTGACCACCCTGTAAAATGCTGATTTCGTAGAAGGCACGCGTCTTGAAGGAAACGGCAAAACCCGGTCCGTTAGTCGTAGCTGGTGGGTATCAAGATTAATATTTTTTGTTGTCCCTATGAGAGCAAGTTTGTTTCCGCCTCTGCTGCCCCACCCCCACCCCCACCCCCACCCCCACCCCTTTCCCCCTGGATGAGGAAAAAGGAAGATGAAAATCTCTAAGAAAGGCGGGGGCAAGAGAGCAATTGGGGACGTGAAGGTGTCCCTAGCATATCCAAGTATTTTGCCTCATGGGAAGCTTATACCAAATCCCCCAAAATTGTTATTTCATTTTTTATTTGGTTACCACTTCGAACAAGTTTAATATGTTTACGCACAGGCGGCGCTGGTTTGGTCTACGCACCGTTTGAAAGAGCATGAATGCATATGAAAAAATCAGCCTATTTAGAAGTGTCAAGTGAGCGAAACCATGCCGTCAGCTTCAAGTTATTCGCGCGTGTTTGCTGCACGAGTTGAAACTCGGTAAGAAAGTGACGCAGACTGCTCGGAACATTTGCAAGGGATTTGGAGAGAACGCGTCTAGTGAGCTGGCAGCACAAAATTGGTTTTAAAAATTTTCATCTGGCGATGAAACACTTAAAGGTGAACCCCGATCTGGAAGGTCATCATTAATGATGATGAGCTGAAAGCACTGATCGAGTCGGACCCAAGCCAAACTTGTCAACAGCTCCCAGAGACTTGGCGTTAGCGAGGAAACTGTTAGATCGCGCCTGCATAGCATTGGGAAGGTCAGCAAGCTCAAGGATGGGTGCCACATGATTTGACTGCAGAGAAGAAACTCAACCGACTTCAGATCTGCGCATGTCTGATTTCATTTCTTGAAAGCAAACCATTTCTGGACCGAATTTTAACGTGTGATGAAAAATGGGTTATGAACAGCAACACTAAGCGATCGTACCGATGGCTGTCGCCCAACGAGAGCATGCCACACACGCCAAAGCCAAACCTGCACCAAAGAAAGATTTTGATGGGTGACAACAGCCGGCGTCGTACACTATCAGCTCCTAAACCCTGGCCAAACGATCACCGCGGACGTCTACTCGGCGCAACTGCAACGAGTTCAAGCTGCTCGAAAGCATCCCTCGTTGGTCGATCGGAAAGGCTGGGAGATTTTGCCACATCCACCCTATTCGACTGACATTTCCCCTTTTGGCCACCACCTTTTCCTCTCGCTGGACAACCATATGCGGAACAGGAAATTTAAGACACAAGTGGACCTTGAAGGGAATTAAAGTCTTTCTTCGATTTCAAAGACCGAGATTTCTTTCGACGCGGCATTTACAATATTGTTTCACGCTGGGAAAAAGTTGTAGATTGTAATGGAAATAACTTTAACGTATGATATGTACTAACAAAGTTTTTGTGTTTGGTCTAAATTCCACTAAAAAAAAAACAAAATACTTTCTTTGGGACCTGACGCTATATTGGGCATGATTAAACTTCGAATGTTTCTTCCTACAACCTGTACATGCCCGTATGTGATATGAAGTCA
Organism: Darwinula stevensoni; assembly: GCA_905338385.1. Classification (NCBI taxonomy): domain Eukaryota; kingdom Metazoa; phylum Arthropoda; class Ostracoda; order Podocopida; family Darwinulidae; genus Darwinula; species Darwinula stevensoni. The sequence goes on along the minus strand of CAJPEV010002225.1, from coordinate 9,803 downwards.
ATAAGAAGATGCCTTATTTAGGATTACTGTGAAACTTGAAGGATCTCATTTGCAGCATTTCTCCGAAATTTCATAATTTATTTGACTTATAAAAAATAATTGGGTTTTTATTCCCATAATTATAGCAAAAAAAGTTATCGACAGTTTCAGCGAGATCCAGGGGGTCCTGAATGAAATTCCAGCAATTGAACTGTTTCTATGTTGCTTTTTTAATGGATTCATTCATTTCCGAGATATCCTCCTCGTGTGTGGCTGCTTCCTCTTTGAATATTTCCATGCTAGCTGTTATCTTCATCTCCATTGCTAAATTTTTCTCTGCCTCCCTGGCTTCTGTCTTTCGGGCTTCTGCCTTCCTGACGGCATCCATCGCCTCATTGCGGGCCAATTTTGCCAGTTCTGTCTTGAGAATAATATCTTTCAAAAATTCCTTATAGCTATGTTGCCTATTCTCTTTGACGGATAATGGAATATTTTGGTATGATGTGACAGCTCTCTCGCATTTATTCGAAGCTTCCTTCCATGCTGTCGCTGAAATCTCGTATAATTGTGCCACATGCAGTGCAGTCTTTGAATTTGTGCTGTCTGCAAAATTTTTCAAACTCTTTGCTGCTGTTGCCTCCCTTATTGCTTCGTCTTCTGCTGCTTTCCAAAGAGCATTTGCTTCCGTTACTAACATCTTTAAGTCTGGCAACGAATATCTTGAGAAATTCGTGACAATGGGAGCAGGAGAGGTCGTCCGTATGTCCTCGGAGCTGATCTCTATTGCAGAAGTCACGTCTTTCGCATTTTTTATTTCTGGTGTAAGCACATTCTCTTGCTCATTAAACTCGGAATCTGCGCTGTTTCGATCAAAAGCATGAGGAAGCATGATTTTCTCTTCGGTTGCTCCCGGAATGCCTTCTGTTTTCAATGATTCTTCTGTTACTCCACTCACTTGCTCACACAACTCTGTATCCGTGCTATGTCTCTCCCTGGAATAAATATCTCTTGCTTTCTCATCAATCGTTCCATGATTTTCCTCCGCTTCGAATGATTCAGCAATCCCGCTCAGCGTGGTGGTAGATGGTGGTGGTTCTCCTGTTCTGTTGACCTCTTGACCAGTATGACCCTCTTCCACACTAGGGGTTAAGCTTGGAGTTTTGTCCTGCAGACGCGAGTCGGTATGAGATGTTGCGTACCAAATGATGATCCCGATTGTGGGCACGAACACAAGAAACAAAAGAACTATCCACGGAGACCTTAGGCATTTTCTGACTCCAACACATGGGCGTTTAACTTGTGATGTCCCGCTCTCTCCCATATCGTGAGGCATTAGCGGTGTACCATTGAGAACGCGTTCTCGATTTTCCGCGATGGCTGAAACAGTAGAATAATGAGTTATTCATCATTATCATGCCCTTCATGGCATTATATTTATATTATGTTGACGGGCCCACGTGAGCACACCATTCCTTAACGATTGAAAAATATATAACTCGAGTAGTTAAAATGGAAATTTCAACTTGCACGGAAATGATCCATTCCAAACGAATCATGGATTTTACCGTCTCGTGATGGATGACAATCAGGTTAGATCTCCTCTCCAAACAAAGCATAGCTTCATCATGAAAACATTTACCAAGAAAAGCTGTAATGCTATGTTTAACTCCAAAAAGATGCTGATGAGAGATGCATTTGTTTCTCGACAAAATCGTGTTGTCTAGGGTAGGTTATATTCGAAGAGACAATGATTAAGGGCAAATCGGAAAAACCTGGATTGAATTCCCTTTCTATTTTGTCTTTATAATTTTCTTTTCATAGGTTTGATGGGTTTGCAAATTTATAAATGGGGATAACACATCTTGAGCATATAGCGGCTGCGTATCCCACCTTGATTGGAATCGTGGTCTGAGTGACTGGTAGTGGACGATGATGGCCGAGGAGGTCTTGGAGGCGATCTCCTTTGCCGCGGGTTCTCCTGATTGAGCAAGGGTTTCCTTTCCGGATCATGCTGACTCTCTGAAGAGATTGGGACATATTGGAGATGTAAAGCAATTTGAACTATGCGTCGTTACGCTTCAAATCAACACAAAAAAGAAAATTCTCTGGAACACTTTCGATTCTTGTCAAAATTGATGGCTTCTTGGGTAAATTTAAGAATTAATCCTAATCAAATGCAAACTCCTTAGATCGAGTCCTTTCTTCTTACCACGTGATGAATAATGTTATCTGAAGACGAAGCAGACTCTCACGAAATCATGAAATCATGAATAGTGATGAACACTGCAGTATGGAATCAATGTTAATGTCAACATCGGGTCAACGTTGAATCCATGTTTAAAATAACAACATTGCGAAGACGTTGTCTGGTCAACATTACATTAGTTATTGTCGGGCGAGACATTAGGTGAGACATTCAAACAAGGAAGATTCCCTGACCCCAAAGTGAGTCGGTGACGAATAATTTGCAAAGCGAGTTGCCTCATGTGCAATCATCTCGCGTCCCCAGTAATTTGCCAGGAGAAAATGTTCTATAGAAAGTTCTATAGAATTTCTATAGAAATATGGAGAATTTTCTATAGAATCTCTATAGGCACTTTGTATAGAAATTCCATCGAATCTCAATATAGGCAGCTGAAAGAGATCACACAGAGACTTTTGGTAGTCTTAGGATTTCCTTAGGGCAATACTTCACAGATCTATTTCCACTCTACTGAAGTCCTGTGGGATTACCTAATCCATTATTTCCCTAGATATAATCATTTTACTTGCTTTGAGATTATGCAAACCATCTACAAGAAGCACAACAATCTGGGTAGTAAAAATTCACTTAATGATATTGATAGAGTACATCTCCAATTAAGGAAAACTTAAGATGACATATGATCTCTTTACAATTAAAGTGCATAACTCTAGTGGATCGCATACATTTATAATTAGTTATTCAATATAAAAATTACTATTTGAAATTGTTAGAATTTTACGTGATATCTGTAAAATACGAACATGTACTCCCAAATTCTGAATCATGTTGAAACATGTACCAGCACAAAACAAAGCACAGTAGACACTTGAAGAGGAATGTCCTGTATTTCCAGGAGAAATGAGCACAGAGAGGAACATAACTATAGAATAAGATATGAATACATTAAGAGATGGCTTTTACTTCCTTTCAAGTTCCTTGATTGTCTGCCAGATGACATCAAGACATTCTTTGTGTATTTTGTCTTCTCCATTGCGAAACCTGTTAAAATGAAAATATGTACAAATCAACTTCTAATCAATGAAAATATTACATACATCAAGTAGTTACATTTTCAAAGTAACTGCCCTGAACTTTGAAATGATGTTACAAAAACCGTTAGACCTCTTCCCATTACATGTAACACATCTTGGCCTCCTTGGATTCCATGCATTATCACTTAGTCATAATTTCTCCTGCTGAAGATTTGTGATGAAATTATAAATGTAAGATCGTGATTGAAGAAAACAGGCTAGGAGACTTAATGGTGCTCCACATGGCCCTGAGCCTAAGCAGCTAATCTCAAAGACACTGAAAGAATTATCCTCTACAAGGAACGAAAAACCTATAAAACATAAGAACTTATAGAATTTTCCAGGACAGATTATTAATTTAAAGCCTACCTACCAATCAAAGCATAGCACTTGGGATATCTTCAGAAATATTTATACAGACACTGCATTTTAAATTGCAGCACCAAGAGGTTGAGAAACACGGTTTAAATTTGGAACATAAACTTGTAGCACGCTATGAAATTGATTAGTTTCAAGAGTGCAGAAGGATTAAATGGAAAGGGGGTTAGGGTTCCTACTAATTTCAATGGCAGACAGTGCACATGTTATATACTAGGTATATAAATGAAATTCAGACTTACTCAGAATAGATTGAAGATGAGATTGATACTGAGGCAGATGAGCTTCATTTCCCAACTGGGCTTGACAAGCCTTGCATGTCAAAGGCTTCACTTCAAGTCTTCCATGGAAATTTTCACTGGGAGACAATGGACAACCTAACACCAGACCCATTTGCCATTATTATGACACTGTTCAAAGTTCTCTTTGATAACATCACACCACTCCCAATGTCAACAAGCTTCCCAGGAATCTTACTTAAGCTGAGTTAGGTTGAAGCTGTAATATAAGTTCCTCCTAATTTCTCATATTGAAAATCAGTATTGACTCCTTGAAGGTCACTTAATGAAAGCATTGCAGCTTGAGGAATTTTTCCATTTTGCTCTCATTCTGAAGAGTTCATAAGAGTTCAGTTCAGGGTACATAAATCCATCTATGATGCATCAACAAATGGATAGATGCAATTCTCTTTAAATTGGCATGTATTGGTGTTCCTATTTCTAAATCTTCTAATGCTGGGCCTTGGCCAATTCAGCTCAGGGTGAATAAACTATATTTCTCTGTCTAAAAGAAGAGGACAGTTATTGCAGGTTTCCGGTTTGATACTGAAAAGCCATATCTCTCCCTATCCTTGCTTCATTTCCATGGAGAGCTTCTAGGCTGTCCTCAGAAGGATTCAAGAGGAGCTTTGAAGGAGCAGAGACCATATATTGAGTCTTTTTCATTATCTGCATGTGAAATGCATATGCAAGGGCATCTTCTCAGAATATGAAGTCACATTCAGGGACTTTCTCATTTAGGTGGAAGAGCATTTACCCAAACCAATTAGGGATTACTCACCATTTCTGTTCCTGAAAAAGTAGAATTGGAGTCAGACAACAGTGACACTGGTTCTCTCCAAACTTGGCAATCCTGTCATAGCTGATACAGGAAACTCAAGATTCTCTGGAAAAGGCCTAATAACCCCATCTCTAGAGTTCCCAAGCCCAACATTAGGGCTTGGTCTAATGAAGTAACAAATCGCAAGTGTATCACTCATTGTCACTGTCATTGGTGAAGACGGTCTATTCAAGGAGGAAGAGTATATGAGGTTCTAATGAAGTAACAAATCGCAAGTGTATCACTCATTGTCACTGTCCTGGGTGAAGACGGTCTATTCAAGGAGGAAGAGTATATGAGGATTGGCTTTCTTTTCAGTCTTAAGCTTAAAACTTTTAGGTCCTTATGGCTATTGACTTAGGCCTATGAGTAAGCAATGCTTGCGGTTGTAGCAGATAGGATAAAGGTAGGGCCTATAAAGCCTAGGGCTAGGAACTGAAATCACGTGTGAGGTTCAACCCGTCAGCGTCGCACCTATAGTCACTGTAACACGTCAGTAAAACTTGAATCAAACTCACCGCCGCTAAGTACACTTCCACACCGCACGGTTCTTCTCCATGTATCACCAAGCGAGACACTAGATGGCAGTGATGGAGGAAATCCGCCACACCGTGACACAGTCTTATGCACAAAAAAGTTTCGCGATAATAGCTGCAGTAAGATAATATATTTATGGGTTAAAAGTTATGTAAACTCGGACATACGTTGTATACTACAGAGGATATGACGTTGATGCATAAACAGTTGTCCAATATCGCAGGTTTTTTTTCTATAAGCGAATATTCGAATTCTAATGTCAGTAGAGATGTATATTCTAGAGTTCATAAATTCCTCTATACAGACCTCAAGGATATATTTTAGACAACTCCTGCAACTATGAAAATGAGAGATTCAGAGTGAACCACCATAGGTCGAAATGGGTCACCATGGGTCGAAATGGGTCACCATGGGTCGAAACGGGTCGTTATGGGTCGAAATGGGTTGCAATGGGTCGCCATGGGTCACTCTACCACTCTAGGTCAAATTTGGTCCGCTTCAATTTTTGTAAAACTATCACCCACCTGATAATAACACCCAAATTTGGTCAATTGGGCCACTTTGGGTCGTCATGGGTCACTCAGTATCATTCTGGGCCACTTGGATCAGACTTCGAGATTAAGAGAACAAAAGAGTTTCTGAATCAGCTCAGATTAGCTTGTTCCTTTCAGACAATCTTGTCTGGAAAGGATCCCCATGTTATTTCCCTATGATTTCTGACTTTTATTACACCCTGTAGTCTATGAGCAGAGTTAATGTCGTGACAATAGCTTCAGTAATTAGAGCAGATATGTATAGGTTAAAAGTTGAGGGAACTTGGTCAAACGTTGTATAATACTGAGGATATTACGTTGATACATAAACAGCATCCCTATATTTCGGAAATTTATTTGTCCTATGGACCTCTATTCGGATTCTATACAGTCACTGCATAGAGGCTTATAGATTCTATAGATTCTATAAACTCCTCTATACAGTTCTATAGATTTGTGTACAACTTTTTCACGTGGGTACTGGTCGCCACTCGCGTTCCGAGGCGGAACTCCTGTCGTTCCTGAGTCTACGGGGCTCGCACCGGAATCCGATCCGGACGAGGAGCAAGGAGGGCTGCTTCGCTTTTAGGCAGGCGATGCCTCCCTCCCAGGCAGACGATGCTTCCCTCCCAGGCAGACGATGCCTCCCTCCCGCCATCGGACATCAATTTTCCGGCAAGGCCGAGAGGGGGGGAAAAGAGGAAAGAAGAACTGCGGTCATATGAAGGACAATTATTATGAAGGGACATTTCCCAGGGGGCATGGCTTTCCCCCATTAGGCTTGGCCCCTGTCGATAAACCCGGATCTACCCGACTCACCCCCATCGAATCATACGCATTTCCACGGGGTGGTCAAAAATCGGGCGGCGACGAGCGGACGGGGGTCGTCCGGATTCCGCGGGAGAGCGGACGGGGGCGTCGCCGCGGATCGTTCCCGTCTCGCGGGCCCCGCGAAGCGGCGAAACGTCTCGTCTCCGGCGTCTCGCGTTCGCCCGAGTCGCTTCGCGCGCGCGCGTCTCGCTCGCTACGTGCTCGGTCTCTGACCACCCTGTACGACCGGCTTTTTCTTTTTCGTTTTTACGACTCCCGTTCTTCCCCTCGCCCGCGACGAGGGCTTACGAAGCCCCGGAGGGGAGGGGGGGGAACCCGAGCGAACTCCTCGACTTCCCTCTCTCCCCACAGATGTCTCTGAACTGCAACTCCACGCCTGCGACAGAGGGGCAGAAGGTGCAGGAGGCGTTCGGCTCCACCTCCGCCCTGGAGTGGGCGCTGGTCCTCGACGTCCTGTCCGCCTGGTCCGCGTGGGAGTGGGTCGTGGCCGTCCTCGTCGTCGCCCTCACGTCGCTCCTCTATCGGATCCTCTTCGTCCCGCTCAACCGAGTCAAGGTAAATCCTGGAGATTCCTAAAGGGTGTATCCGCTCTCCTTCGCCGGGAATCGCCTCTGGGGTCGACGCAGGTTGCGACAAGATCGATGGAAATCGCGAGGAAAATAGAAGGAAGCTGCGACGAAATTCGAAAGAGATTGCAGCAAAAATTGACGAGTCCCCCGAGAAGACAACAACAACAAAAAAAAAGGCGAGCACCGCACAGCAGGTCAGGCAGCCCAGCATTACTGCTCGGGTATCGACCCGAGATGGTCTCACTCTTTGCGAAAGCTACTTTAAAAAATTGGACAACCCACGAATCTGTCGGGGAACGATGAGAAAACTTCGCCCCTCACCATAACTTTTCACTGTCGAAAAAGCAAGGAAACCTGCAAAAGTCAGTCAGGACTTTTGCGCTGTTGCGCTGTGACCTTTCCTTACTACATTTTCCTCGCCAGCTCCATTCGGAAGCAAATGAGGAATGGTTTTTGAGAGTTTCTCCGTATTCACCAGACAGGAAGAAGCGAAGAAAACTCGAGGAGCATCGATTCTAATTTTTCGATCGACATTTTCATTAGCGTGACTCGGGCGGTTCCGATCCTCGGACAGGAATTTGCATGGGGATCGCCTTCATTATCTCCGAGAACAAGCTCGGGACGATCCTGTCCTGTCCTGTAGTTCCAGTCGGGAGGAAAAATAACAAACAGGAATAACGAAGGGCGTATCGACGTCGCCGTTCCTCCGGCCGTCGTTGGCTCGGGCTCCGTCTTTCGGGTTTTTTTTGGGGGGGACGAGAAGTTGGCCCTCAATTGAACACGAGGAGATTGAGTTGAGCCCTTTATAGGGTGAAAGACTGGGAGTTCATTTGAAAAAAAAAAAATGAAAATTTTATTCGCGGACTCCTTACACGCTCCACGTAATAATTATGGGGGGAAAAGTTCCAGCATCATCAATGCAATGACGATTCAGGGGCACGCGTGTGACTCTTTTCCTCTGGTGGGAAATATTTATCTTACCATCTCTCTCTGACGAAGCAAGATGCAAAAGATGGGAAATTAATTTCCCAGTGAATGGGTTGATCCAATTTTCCAAAGTTTCCCCAACTTAGTGCGAACGCACGCACTCCGCCGAGGCATCGTAGGAAGCAAATACGCTTCCCAGAGATAGAGGTCATCTTGGATGAGCAAATTGTATGATTCGCCGGATTGGATGCCCTTCGCCGTCCTCGAGGAGGGCGGGGGAGAGGGGGGGGGGGGGGGGGGGGGGGAATATAGGATAAAGGTAGGGCCTATAAAGCCTAGGGCTAGGAACTGAAATCACGTGTGAGGTTCAACCCGTCAGCGTCGCACCTATAGTCACTGTAACACGTCAGTAAAACTTGAATCAAACTCACCGCCGCTAAGTACACTTCCACACCACACGGTTCTTCTCCATGTATCACCAAGCGAGACACTAGATGGCAGTGATGGAGGAAGTCCGCCACACCGTGACACCGTCTTATGCACAAAAAAGTTTCGCGATAATAGCTGCAGTAAGATAAAATATTTATGGGTTAAAAGTTATGGAAACTCGGACATACGTTGTATACTACAGAGGATATGACGTTGATACATAAACAGTTGTCCAATATCGCAGGGTTTTTTTTTCTATAACCGGAATATTTGGATTCTGTCAGTAGAGATGTATATTCTTGAGTTCATAAATTCCTCTATACAGACCTCAAGGATATATTTTAGTCAACTCCTGCAACTATGAAAATTAGAGATTCAGAGTGAGTTACCATAGGTCGAAATGGGTCACCATGGGTCGAAATGGGTCACCCATGGGTCGCCATGGGTCACCCATGGGTCGCCATGGGTCGAAATGGGTTACAATGGGTCGCCATGGGTCACTCTACCACTCTAGGTCAAATTTGGTCTGCTTCAATTTTTGTAAAACTATCACCCACCTGATAATTACACCCAAATGTGGTCAATTGTGCCACTTTGGGTCGCCATGGGTCTCTCAGCAGCATTCTGGGCCAAACTTCGAGATTAAGAGAATAAAAGAGTTTCTGAATCAGCTCAGATTAGCTTGTTCCTTTTAGACAATCTTGTCTGGAAAGGATCCCCATGTTATTTCCCTATTATTTTTTTGACTTTTATTACACCCTGTAGTCTAGCAGAGTTAATGTCGTGACAATAGCTTCAGTAATTAGAGCAGATATGTATAGGTTAAAAGTTGAGGGAACTTAGTCAAACGTTGTATAATACTGAGGATATTACGTTGATACATAAACAGCATCCCTATATTTCGGAAATTTATTTGTCCTATGGACCTCTACTCGGATTCTATACAGTCACTGCATAGAGGCTTATAGATTCTATAGAGTTCATAAACTCCTATATACAGTTCTATAGATTTTTATACAACTTTTTCACGTGGGTAGGCACGTCGCTGCCGGCCTACGCTGGCTAGGCTCGAATTCCCACGAGTCCAATGCAGGAACGAGAGGAGGGAGAAAGGGAAGAGAACAGCAACATCGTAATGAGTGAGGGTAGGCTTGCCAACGGTGCGCTGTTACCAGTGTTGGGCGGTAACGAAGTAAAAGTAACGCGTTACAGTAACTAATTACTTTTTTCAGTAACTTTTGAGGTA
>CAJPEV010002224.1:14139-48373 GCA_905338385.1 Darwinula stevensoni | reverse complement strand
TCCAATGAATACGGACGCTCTCGCCCTCCATTCAACTATCCCCATGATGAACGTGCGAGCGCACTCCACTCCATGCTTGCCTAGACCACACACCCGCACTTCATGACATTAAAATTACTATTTTTTTTTATATTTCCAAGTTAAAATATGCACCAACGCATCTACTCATCAAGAGCTTGCGATTGATGCATCACATGTAGCATTCGACGGATGGTCCATTTCGGACGTCTTTTCTTCTTGGTTAATTTTTAATTAGTAGTAAGAGAATTTCAATTAGTAACCAGATGCAAAGGGTGTCGTTGAGATCCAAGAGACTGCGTGGTCCGATCGAATTTCTCGTCCGTTGTTTCCATATTCGTTGCGCTTACGGTAGAGAAATACACCAGCAGTTTTTGTTGCAGTGGAAAACGTGCGGTCTGTCGGAGGCAACTTGCAGTTTTGCTGTCCATTAACGGACTGCTGCGCGTACTGCACCCAACATCAAGCAGAACGACCCCACCATAAATAGCAGCGAGGAGGCTACCCATCTTTGATTTAGGGTGAAAGGGCTGAACGAATGGATGACTATTTAGATTGGCCTGTCCCAAGCATCGAAAATTCTCAGAGCTCAACTGCCATCCAGCATGTTGCACCGCACCAACTGCTTGCAGGACGGCATGCTGCATCCAGCTGTAGTACAGCATTTTCCTTGCTGTATTGCAGGATTGCAGTCCAGCAACGGAGCATGCTGGATTGAATCTTTCGTCCAGCATGCAGTTGCAGCATCCAGCAGCTGTACGGCACGAGTATGAACTCGGCCTTAGGCCGAACATACCGTTCTAAAAATGCAGTGCGGCATCTGCTGGAAGCAACGTGCAGTTTTGCTGTCCGTTTACGTACTGCAGCCGTATACTGCACACAACATCCAGCAGCTGTACAGCACGAGTATGAACTCGGCTTAAGGCGTGCTTGGCCTCCTGCAAAGGACCCTTGCATTCTCATATGATACCGCTGCTATACATTAACATCCGAAAGGGATGTAGCTTGGGATTTTTCAGCTCTTGGCGATAGGAGTATACCTACAGGCATGTAAGGTACTGTTCCTTCATCTCTCCCAGATGAAAGAGCAGTGGGGACCAAAGGATGCGCTCTTATCTCTCCAAGATATGCCTTGGAGAGATAAGAACTCATGCTGGAGATGCAGTGTATGCGTTTTTTAGTGGGCCTCCTTTTCTGAAAGGAGAGACCACTTATGTTCCCGTCATGTCCGTCCGTGTGTCACACTTGGGTTGTCCGACGATAACTAAAAAAATATTGGCCTGATCAATGCGAAAATTTGCAAGCTGGTAGATACGAACAAGACGCAGACTGAGATCGTTTTTGTAACGAATTTGCCCAAAATTGGCATTTTCATTGCAAATTTTGGATTTTAAATTTGGCCCGGAGGGGAAGGCATGAGTACCTATGAGCCCTTCAGTTCTGGACCACAATACGTATACGCGTACGACCCAGGCTTTGGGCGCGTCGCCGTGTCAGCAACCAGAGTTGTCACTTACTTACCAACCTTCGTGGCGGATGGATCCAACCACAAATAGCCCTCCATCCTCCCATCATCGTTTCATGGGCACCGTTTGTCTATGTTTACCAAATATACATTAGAAATAAGGTTTATGATGGTCGAAGACCAGAAAGAGATGGCTTTTTTAAATTTAAATTAGGTGACAAAATGAGGATTTCTTTAACCCTTATCCGGGCAAGGGGGGGGGTCCATTGGACCCCCCCAGGGTATATTTCATTTCATTACTCTCCGCATTTTTTTTCAAAATATTCTTCAAATTTGATATGGGTTTCATAGACAGACATCCATAGATTCAAAAACGAGTTTTTAAAGTTTGGATTTGCTTTTAAGGAAAAAATTCTAAAAATATTTGGCCTTGCCCGTTTATGCCACGAAAATACCTTGCCCGGATAAGGGTTAACTGAAAGGAGGCCCACTACTGGATTGGGCTAGCCCAACTTGTTCTATATCTTTTCATCATTGTGAAAAGTCTGCTTATGGTTAGGGCACGTGCGGTTTCCCAACAATGAGTCAAATTTGGCCCGGTGAAGGATCAATAGGACATGCACGACCTAAGTCAGCTTAAGGCAATAGTTAGCCAACCATATGGCAGTAACGGTCTAACCAAGGCTTATGTACACGACGACGAAAAGCCATCGATGGCCCGATGAGAAATTTTTGACTGGGTGTAGAAAAAATGAATAGAAATGATCTGAGGTTGAAATCAGGGTATGTGGGACCCAGTTTAAAATCCCAACTGGAATTTCCCCTCCCCTCCCTCCTCTCCTGGATCCGCCACCAGTGAAAGGGTGAATGCAGGACCGGATAAAGAAGTTGTGAGGGGCAAGTGGATCCTTGGTCCCCCTCCCCCCCTGCTACTTTACGCAAATACTTGACGTGTTTAATTTCCTTCGAGGGCCCCCTGGAAAAGTGGGGCCCGGAGCAACAGCCCCCTTTGCCTCCCCTTAATCCTGCCCTGGGTGAATGCTATTGGAAGTGGCCACCACTTCATTTAACCACACGAAGTGGCGTCCCAGTTGCGAGATGTCTCCGTACAGTGTCGCGTTGAATTCCTTTGTTTCCTTTTTGGCTGCTGGCTCTCACCTATTCCCAATGCCAAGGGGATCCTCCCCTCCCCCCCCCCCCTCTTCGGTGGGGGTGGATGGCGACGTTGGGAAAGTAACTCGTTACTATAATCAGATCACATGCAGTATCAACGCGTTGCAATAACGGATTAACTCTTTCAGGGAGCAATCGTCCCCGGTAATCAGGCAATTTTTTCCTCAGAAAAATTAAGGAGATTCCATTCTATGACTTTCTTGCATGAATGCTTGAACTGCTGTCTTCCCTCTCCCCCCGCACCAATGAGTTCTTATCGCATGGTCTTTCATACTACCTCTCCCCCCCCCCTCCCCCCTTGTATAAGGGGGGAGAGGTAGTATGATTTCTTATTTCCAACTGATTTCTTCCTTCTTCCTTTCACCACCTAGGGTAACTTGGGGGAATATGGACACCAAAAATGAAATCAGGTTATAGCGTCACGTCTAGGTGAAATGAAACTTTGCCAATATTCAGAAAATATTGATTGATGTCTCCTTTATTTATTCCCAACAAGATACGTGCAGAAAAGTAAATGGGAAAAGAGTATTTGGGACCTCTTCACATGGGTCCCAAGAGGCCATATTACCCCTATTGTTGGGGGAATATGGCCAGGCATTAGAGGGAATATGGCCCTACAAAATGAAACCTGGTCATCATGGTCCATCAAGGTTGAATTTGACTTTTACAATGTTTCTAAAATATTGATTGATATCTCCTTTGCTAAATGCCAGCAAGACGTATGCAAAAAAAAACCATGGTTATGGCGCCTTTGGGTCTTTTTTGAGTAGGTCTCAAGAGGCCATATTAACCCTATAGTTGGGGGAATATGGCCACTTCTGAAAAACAACTCCAGATTGTCCAGGAACGTGTGAAATGTGCTGGAACATGCTGAGTACCTTGAAACATGATAAAGAACTCTCAGCAGTTGAAAAAGAAACATTAACTGCACCGAGGACAAACAAAGAAGTCGACATCATTACCTGACTCGAGGAACCGTTGTGGAAAACAGGATTGCAACGCTTTTGCTTTTGAGTAACAATGCACGTGATTGGGAGACAATATCTAGAGACTGTGTGTGTAAGAGGAATTATCAAGCATCGATTAAAGTGACTATTCGCTACGAGTGTAAAATAAGAGGTCTTACATTGCAGGGAAAATGTTGCGTTGTTTTTGCATGTATGGATAAATAGTGCCAAAAATCACAGAATGTCCTGTTTTTACGAGGGATATTTACTTGCATTCAGGTTTCGTGCAACAAAAATTTCTGGAGAATGTCAAGCGATGCAGAAGGAGGTGCATAAGCATACCCTCATGCACGGCCTCCTCATGTACTGCATATTTCGTCCAGATGTACAGTACGTGTCTCCATATATCCAGAGGAAGTGCATTGGATGATCTCTTGCAGTCTGAGATCCCACACGAAAGGATGCAGACAGTATCAATAGGTCTGTGCGGTGCTAACATGAAATGAAGGATGTGTCCATATTACCCCAAATCGAGATGGCCATATTTCCCCATATTGGCTCGCATTACAAAATTGACAACACTGCCTACAAACCGCAAGTGAAGGGGCTAGCACTTTGCACAAGCATTCTGGAGAGACCATAGAAGAACTTAGAAGTAATGGTTTCTGTATCCATGCTGCTATTAGGAAATATACGCTTATGTTGCTCAAGGCTCATATTAGTTCCACGGTCATGAGTCAAAGAATCGTATGCATATGACTTTTAAGACATCGATGTATCCCGAATTCCTGTGGGAACTGGATTGATGAACAGGTCTACACATTTCGACAATTGCATGTACTCTTCGATATAACTATTTTTTAAATTCGCCCAAACTAATTATTCAGTCTATAAGGGGATTCCTTGTGAAGGGCCATATTCCCCCAAGTTACCCTCTACGGCAAAAGATAACCCATTACCCCCTCGTGGTTTCTGCTGGGCAACAGATCTAGCATTGGCTTAGTATGGGTCAGCAAATTTGGAGGATCGCACTAGAAAACTTTGGAGCAAGGCGGAGAACGTAATGCACGCCTATGAAATGGTGGATAGAGGTAGGGGAGTCAGCCAAATGGAATAAATCTCAACAAAGGGAAAAATGGGGAGTGTCTTTTTCGCTAGCGGCTCTGCTAGCTCTGCTGAGACCTCCAACATCCGATGACGTCATTTTAAGGCTTAGTTACTCAGCGTTCTCGTAGTTCGCTATGTTCCGCTGGCAGCTGCTTGCTCAATGGTGACATCCTTCAATGACGTGGTCGTTCCTAGCCATCGCGTCTTTGTCGCCAGCAGCTGCTAGCGGCTGGAGAAAAAGACACGGCCATGCCGTCATGAATGAGGGATTTAGAACCCAGGTAACACACTGACGTGCCAGCGTTGTATAAAAGCAATAATGTTGAGTGAACGTAGCATGCTGTCACCCTGATGTTTTGACAATGTTGTTATGATGTCTTCGCCACAACATCAGACAAGTAACTAAGGGTGGATTTTTGAACAGAAAACTATTCGATAAGGCAGCTTTATTCCAAGGAAAATACATGATATTTCCTGGAAATAAAACAGCATTATCGGATAGTTCTCTGCTCAAAAATCCACCGTAATTGTCGCAGAAAAAAACATGCTTATAAATTCACAATAAGTAATTGTGATGAAGCTGCAACATTTTCGGGGCCTCTGAATATACAGGATATCTGAATATTTTAATTACCACAACGTATGGAATGTAGTTGCTACATTACATAAAGGAAACATTAGTGCAACATTTGAATGTCCTATACGATGCTGTAGCAACATTTTCTTATAACGTTGTGACAACGAATTCTTTCTGGCAAACAACGTTTTGACAATGTTTGCGAAGTAATACCCTCACCATCTAATAGGTTCATTCAACCAGCGCCAGATGGTATCTCAACGTCGCTCTAGCGAATCTCCTTTTCATATATAGGAAATGAGTTCCTTATATTTTTATTTCGAAACCTGGTCTTTCCCCACGTAAAACTTAGGGAAAAGTATTGAAATTTCTTGATAGACCTGTTTAGGTGAGTTACATGGCGGAAGGTGACTCCAGGTACTTCTTGCATTCGGGTCAAAGGAAACATGGCAAAATGTACTAATTCACTAAATAGCAGAAAGCGTCTCCAAAACTCTGACTTATCTAGAACTAGATGAAGATAAATAAAAGAGCATAAATATTACAGTGGGGGTGCCTCTCGATATCTCTAGGGAGGAAGTGAGTATATCATGAGGTGAGTAAACCTTCCAGTGTCGCCTCGAGTAAGTACTCATCATGTGGCTGCGCACTTGCCAGCATTAGCACGGCAGGTGGCTACAAAAATTAATGTATTGGTGTGTGAGAGTATTATTATTTACAATCCATTCTGCTACAATAATCACTTCTCACTTAATGTCGTCACATTGTTGTTAGGCCAGAAGGGAAATGTTTTCACGACGAAGTGAGATAATGTAGTAACAATATAAAATAAAAGGACATTTAGATGTTGTAACAACGTTGTCTACAACTTAGTCACAACATTCCATATGTTGTGGTACAGCATTTCCACAACGTTTTCACAACATATGTGTGTTACCTGGGAAGATCGAAGGAGGAAGACATGTTGCCGAAGAGCTCCTCTTTGAACTAACGGACTATAACAAGTTTGATTGTTCGGTTCTTACCCTTCCCCCCCACCTCCCGTGGCAAGTTTGGCTACTCCTCACCCTACGTGCTAGCCCAAACCTCTATCTACTAAGCACGCCACGAGATGGTTTCCTTGCTGTATTACCATTCAGCTATCAGGGTTGCCATGAGCGATACGAAATTGAGAAGACTTGTACTTTTGGGGTATCTCCAAATATCAATTCTTGATGTGGGGGGGGGGGGAAGTACAGTTCGTACGGCCAGCAGATCCTAATAAAGTGACCGGACATTGTACGCTACCGAGTCAAATTCTATATTGATTAAGGTCGAGTAAATGTTTCCTATACTGGATTTTTGCAGAGATGGAGTGGAGCCTGAGCTGAGTAGGCGATGCCCAGGAACTTTTTCTTGTGGTAGGGCGCGCCCTATCATTGAAGCTCCGGATGCCGTCCCTCGAAGATCCGAGATCCCTCGTTCCGCATTGAGTTCCTCGCAGCCCCGACGCTATCCATAACGAATCATTCGGCCAAATGGTGTCATGCATTAGCCGAGCAAAAACTGCAGATAGAAACCTATTGCAAACCTCGAGGATGACATCATTATTCGTACAGTCAGTATTGAGACTCGAAGCGGATATTTTTGATCTAGTAGGTTATGAAACCAATTCTGGAAAATATGAAACAAAAAAAGCCAAAGGATTCAATTGAGGAGTTCTCTGGAAAAAGGGCGTATGTGCAAAATATGCAATTCGAGATAAACAATGAAAACTTCCCACAGCTAATCTGAAGCTGGTCAAAACTTACTTATCAGTTAAATGGTATCTTAGACCTTTTTCCTATTGAACATGGGGTTTTAATGAATTTCTTTATCTCACAAAGCTGTGATGCTGGCAGAAAATGCTTATGCATATACGCCCTTTTTCCATATCCGCACTGCTGAAACTTTTTCCAACGAGTCTTTCACAACTTCTTTCCAGTTAAAAATAATAATTAATCAATAAATGCATCAACAGATTTCAAATAAACTTTTCTCGAAGAATAGCAATGAAAATGCGAATATTCAGGACACCTTTCATTCACCGATTATTCATCCGTGATCCATTATTAATATATTCATCATCTGAATCTGCAACTATTTCATGGATATCTCCAACTTCTCACATCCTTCCAGAGGCTTCAATGACTCAGTCTCTTTCTATCCCTTTCCTCATGTCTGGTTTCTTCCTCATTTTCAATTTCAGTTTAAAAGGACGAAATAATTCCACTAAAATCGTTCAGCTTGCAAACGCTAATGGAATATTCATGGAGGCAGCCATATTGAAATTGCCAGGCAGTTACCCTGCTGCATAGTGAGAGCATAGGAAAATTTGCTTCTCCTTTACTGAATATGCATCTTAACTACTAGCTGACTACCCTATCCTAACCTATCCTACCCTATCCTTAGTCACCTAAAGCAGCACATGGACACGGATATGGAAAAAGGGCGTATGGGCACATACGTCCCTTTTCCAGAGAACTCCTCAATTGTGATTCGTGGAAGTGCTTCGCGATGACTGAGTGCCTTCCCTGTATTTTTTATGAATTTGATCTCTGCGGTTGAATTCAAAATGATCACTGTGATTTGAATCGACGAAAATACACGATAGTTTTCATGTGGAAATTGCTTCTGAGTATCAATTTGATAAGTGCGCTTTCGAGGGGCACATAGCAGGTTGAAATTTTAGTCCTCACCACTCCGTCCCCTCTCATACGGGAGACATCAATGCGTCAATCTTGCAGTTACCATAAAAATCAATCTCTCTCTCATCGGCGCAAAGGGGGTCTTTCTAAACTTCCCCAGAATTGGGGAATATATTCAGTAACATGCACTCTCGAAGAGAGGCAAGCGTTAACTCAAGTTTTCCTCTTCTTTTTTTTCATTTTTCCTTTCCTTTTTTTTTTTACTTTGGAAGAGAAAAAAAGAGGTAATTTTTCTCTTTTCACTCTCATCAGAGTAAAAATGTAGGGAAACTGGAGTTAGCGCTCTTTTTTTTTTGGTAAGAGTGTAGCACGTGAATCGCGTCGCACATTCATATCGC
Source organism: Darwinula stevensoni (assembly GCA_905338385.1). NCBI lineage: Eukaryota > Metazoa > Arthropoda > Ostracoda > Podocopida > Darwinulidae > Darwinula > Darwinula stevensoni. The sequence goes on along the minus strand of CAJPEV010002224.1, from coordinate 40,022 downwards.
GATCGGTGAGATCGTTCACTGCCATTGACTTCGATGGCTTGTAACCGAGGTCTTCCTTCACGATCCTATGGTGATTGGTCGGAATCTGATCGGAATTTACTGAGCAATGAGAGGAAAGCTCCCTTACCTGCATTAGTGGAAAGGATCGATTTCGAAGTTTTCTCGGAACAGTATATTTACTTGAGAAGATAGAAGACATTGTTTCCTCTATGAAACGGAATCCCTTTTTCCGTGCATTAGACGAAAACTCTGTTTCCTATGCTTTACTCGGAATTTCCCGGCATTTTTTTTTCTACAGTGCGTGCAATGGTGTTGATATTGTGCTGCCTCTACTAGTAAGGGAAAAATGACTGAAGGCGACCTGGGTGCTGTCTGACAGCAGAGGCTAAAGCAAACATTGACTTGCTGAGTCGCTGAAAAAAAGTTCTTCATGAAAGAAGATCCTTATCAGCGAGTGCAACGCGTGAATGTTTGCGGTGTCAATACGATCAGAAGACGCCCAGATCGGAACTTGTCTTCGAAGTAATTTTTCTTGCGATCGAAGCGACGGCACCAGTTGAATACGATCGCACGTGAAGAGGCTCAGTCCTCAAAACCGCGGATGGATCTTCTTGGCAAGCGTCACCTCTGCAGGCTCTCTTCCAATTATCCCACACAGCACAAGTATATCCCGAAGATATCTCAGAGATATCCCCTTGGGACGAGTGAGATATCCCATTGATGATTAGTAAGGACCAATGGTGTAGCCAGGATTTTGCCAATGGGGGGGCTTAAATTTCCTCGCCGGGAAGGGGGTGGTGGTGGATGCCTTTAGACTGGAGTTGTGGGGGGGCTTGAACCAAACTTGGGGGGTTTCAACCCCCCCCCCCCTCGCTACGCCGCTGGTAGGCACATCTTAGGGATATCATAATGTCTGGGCGCAACGACATCCCAAGGATGTCCCTTTCTTGAAGAACTAGCACATCCCAAAGATGTCCCAGGGACATCCCCTTGGGACAAGAGAGAAGTCCCAGTTAGTACTTGCAGACACCTTCCCTTCTGCAATGGACTCATTTCATACAACACAGGACAACCCATTACTTTTGAAGACGTCTCTACAGTATTTGATCATCCAGGAACACCTAATCTTACGTTCTTGACCGATTGAAGAGTGAAGGTTGTGAGGGTGGAACATTCTGTTCCTGAAAGATCCCAGTATGGGAGAAAACATCTCCAAAGGATGAAAGGAGGATGCCAAAAACCACCCCCCGCGTTACAAACCAAAATAGGTGTCAATCGATAGATCTTGATGAGTAGATCAAAGTTGTCAATGGGCACAAATCTGTCGTTGAGTGCGATCGTTGAGTTATAGGTCATCAAAGTTCAAATCTTCGGTTGCTCTAATTCATTTGCAACGTGTTAACATATAAAACCTGGCAATGGTTGTAATCGCTTTTTAAAATTATAATAGACCTATACGTTCCTTTTTTCAAAGAGCTGTTTTCCTCGTTGATCCAGGTTTTAGTGAGGCTGTTGCTCCACTAAGGGAGTTGGACTTCGACGTCCATATGCCTGAGTTTGTGGAAGCTGGCCTTTCACAGCTGAGTGATGCTCAGGCATACCGATCACGCCTTGTAACAAAATGCCGGTTCGTTGTGGAAGCCGTCAATGGACGGCTGAAGCAATGATCCCGGTACTTTGACAAGGTGTGGTCGAATAAATCCATCCGTCATATGATGAACGATTTCAGGATTGCTGCAGCAATCCTGAATGCTTTCCATCGAATCGGACAAGGAGGATGATGAGAGCATTGTTAGGTCAATGCTCTCACGTCTAGATGAGCCTAATCGTTTGGCCTCGCTGGTCGAAGGTCAGCGATTAAACCGGAGATCTGCAAGTTTAGAGACAATGGACAGCAATTCTCTAAGAGAATTGCCGATGTTGTCTTTTGTTGACCTCCGGCATTTAGCACTGGTGTCATATCAACTGAAACAAGCCAGTGCTTATTATGCGGAGCATGTAAGTCCTGATGGGAGCTTTGAGGTCCAGTTGTGCAGGCACTGTGGACTTCTTTCGCTTAGCTCTTATGGCATTTCAGTTGACTGCCCGATGATCCGCGGCCGGATCTCGGCACCGTAGTCAAACAAAGTACTTTATCTACGTTTTAGTAGATAGAGAAAAATCTGATGCCGAGGCAATAGTCGGGTACCATTCTCAGTGCAAAAATGGTCAGAGGACTGTAGACACATATCATGACAGTTCTCTAGTTTCTCGGGTATGGCAGGTTCCAACCCGAAATTCAAATGCTAGCAAAGTCGCTGAGCAACATCTGCGTAGTATTTGAGACAAGTGATGAAGAACCGACTTGATATTATTATTTTTAAATAATAATAACAATAATGTGCAGAATCACCCAAATGGGTAGCAAATGACGGTATGGTGGTTTAATTTGTTTCACTTTTTTTATGCACATGGCTTACATACTTGATTATGGTATCGTTGAATCCGTCTTATTGAGTCCTTTTCAAAGATGTATCTTCCAACAATATAGGAGTTTAATACAATAGAGAAAAGAATTAAAGCGACCAAAAATTTGAACTTTGATGACTTATAGCTCAATGATCGCACTCTGACAGATTTGTACCCATTCACAACTTTGTTCTACTCATCAAGATCTGTCGATTGACACCTGTTTTGGTTCGTAACGCGGGGGGGCAGCAGTCCCATAGAAAGTTGGCATCCTCCTTAGCACTATTACACAAGAAGTCATGGACGAGATCTTTAGGCCTCACGTCCATTGAAGCGTATGGGCTTAAGTCTCCAACCAAGATAGTTGTTTCCATACATGCCTATCAGACATGTATGGTATGGAATAGCGCGGAATATATTAAAATTCGGAGGGAAAATTTTCCACTTTCCCTAGTGGCAGTTTTCCTCATGTACGGTACGAAAATCCTCACTTATCCTCAGGACAAAATCAAGTCGATGAATTTGATAGAAAAGATCTGAGATTGGAGATCAGAGCCCACGGGAAACATCTACCGCCGAAGCTATGTACCTTACTGAAGGAGACAAAGAGCACTGAAGATGCTTAAAGACATCCCTAAGATGTCCTGAAGACATTCTCCTCAAGATATCGAAAAGCGTTCGACTGAAGGTGTTTTCAAGATATCCCCTACAGGATATCCAGAAGCATTCGACTAAGGATCCCACACAGCACAGTGATATCCCATGTATGTCCCTAACTGGACGACTTGTCCCCTGGTCTTCATGGGATATCTTGAAGACATCTTCAGTCGAACGCTTTTCGATATCTTGAGGAGGATGTCTTAGGGACATCTTAGGGATATCTTTAGGCATCTTCAGTGCTCTTTGTCGCCCTCAGTAAGGTGCATAGCTTCGACGGTAGATGTCTCCCGTGGGCCCTCATCTGCAATCTCAGATCTTTTCTATCAAATTCATCTACTTGATTTGTCCTGAGGATAAGTAAGGATTTTCATACCGTACATCAGGAAAACTGCCACTAGGGAAAGTGAAAAAATTTCGGTTCAATCCGCTATATTCTATTTAATGATGAGTGATTGGCATGTCTGGATGCAACTATCTTGGTTGGAGGCCTGAGCCCATCCTTTTAAAAGGCGTAAAAGAAAATCGGAGCAGTCCATGATCCGTCGGTAAAAGGTTTTAAATTTCATTCCTTGGTAGATGTGTCTCCTAATGATGGGGCCACCGCTAGGAGCAGGATTTTTCTCCCCCATAATGGTCACTCTTCAATCGGTTCAAGATCTTAAGATTAGATGTTCCTAGATCAACTAGAGGCATCTTTGAAAGTAATGGGTTCTTATGTGCGGTAGGAAATGAGTCTAGGACGGACAGGAAGGCGCCTGCAAGTACTACTTGGGACTTCTCACTTATCGCAAAGGGGATATCTCTGGGACATTTTTCGGATATACTTATTCTGCAAGAAAGGGACATCCTTAATATGTCTTTACGCCAAGACATTTTGCTATCCCTAAGATCTCCCTACTCCTTGTCTCTGAGACATCGCACTTGTCCCAAGGGGATATCTCTGGGATATCTTAGGGATATACTGTACCTGTGCTGTGTGGGATGTCTTAAAGATAATCCGAAAGGGATATCTCTAAGATATTGATTGAAGATGTCTAAAATTGAAGATGTTTCTAAGATATCCTGAAGACATCCCTTAGGAGATGTCCAAAATCGTCAGAAAGATGTCTTCAGGATATCCATGGGACAAGTCGTCCAGTTGGGTACATCCCTGGGATATCACCGTGTTGTGTGGGATAGGAAATGATGGCACGAAGCCGATGATGGATGAAATTCAGTCATGGCTAGAATCGCTCTTCACGAGATGTCACTACCTGCTTCAGCTCAAATTGCTTCAATGTCACTTAATGCCAACGAAATGGGAAGAATCATGCCCAAGCAACGTAGAAGACTGTTCAACATGCGAGTATACGTGAACTACTGTATATTCATCTTTATTTATAAGTGGAAAGTCTAAAAGCTTCCGGAGCGATGCCCGCCCGGGCTGACTTCATACGAAAGAGGTGAAAATGAAGTGAGACACATTGTAGCCTATGTATCATTTCCAGTGTATTGCGCTGGCTGCATGATGCTCACCTCGAATTCACTCAATATTAACATCTATGTTTCAGCAAGACTACCAATAGTTGTAAATGCAACCTGTAGATGTCGCTCGATTTCGCGTCGTTCTTATACTTTGAAGCTGCGTGATCAGATGTTATGTGGCTCGATGCCACCGAGTTTTGGTGTTCCGTGTTTTCGATCTCACAAAATTTATACAATAAGAAAGACGTTTTCGTATCTTTGCTGCTACGTGATTAGATTCTACATGGTTCGATGCCATGTGATATCCAGCTCCAGATTTAATTTGCAGAGAAAATGGTATGTAATTTACGAAGATCGAAAAACGTTACGAAATGTGCATATCAGTGAATGTTGACCGAGTGACTGATGGTTAAGAATTCATGATTAACCCTAATGCACTTTTTCCTAGTCGAGTTCCAGTTGCACCCTAAACAGAGACCGAAAGTTGTTGGCGCAGTGAGTGCAGTCCGGCCCGCACCCCAACTTCGACCAGTCCCTGAACCAAAATTACAAAAGCAACACAAGCCAAATATGAGGAAGCCGAGGAGTGGTGATGGTTTGGCTATGACAGGACCAGACCCATTCGGCACAGCAACGTTGTGTCAACTTGTAGCAAAGGTTGATTTTTCAAGGTAACAATGTTGCCTCGATGTTGAAACAATGTTGAAATGAAACACAGTTCAATTTTGAAAATTCGTTGTGCCAGCGTTGAATTGTCAACGTTTAGGCATTACAAAACCTCCATTTTTTGTGCCTGAACGAGCGCTAATATCGATTATGAAACGAGAGTGCATGTACAGGGTGTCCTATTTATCGCGGTCGATTTAAATCGCGTATAAAATTATTACTACTTGAGCAAACTAAACCAAATTTTCACAAAATTTAGATGTCTGCTTAGCATTTATTGTGACAAAGTTTCAACCAAAACAAATTCACCAATTACAAGCTATGAACTTCAACATGACCCCGTCGATTTCAAGCACTTTTTCCAATCGTGCTTGGTATTCAAGCAGCGTTTTCTGGCGCATTTCAACGGAAATGTCTCCAAACGCAGCGGTCATACGTTCCTTCGGTTCGGGAATGTCCCTCGGTTTGGTCGCATAGACTTTTGACTTGAGAAACCCCCACATGAAGAAGTCGCACGGCGTTAAGTCAGGAGAATAGGCCGGCCAGGGAATTGTTTTGGTGATCCACGACCCATCCACCGATCCGGAAACTTTTCGTTCAGCCAGACACGAATTTTCTTTACCGAAATGAGGCGGGGTAGCATCCTGCATGAAGACCAGATCATCAGCCAATCCTTGTGATTCAATTTCTGACCAGAATTTTTCTTAGGCATTAAGGATGGTGCCCCGCCTCATTTCGGTAAAGAAAATTCGTGTCTGGCTGAACGAAAAGTTTCCGGATCGGTGGATGGGTCGTGGATCACTAAAACAATTCCCTGGCCGGCCTATTCTCCTGACTTAACGCCGTGCGACTTCATGAGGGGCTTTCTCAAGTCGAAAGTCTATGCGACCAAACCGAGGGATATTCCCGAACCGGAGGAACGTATGACCGCTGCGTTTGGAGACATTTCCGTTGAAATGTGCCAGAAAACGCTGCTTGAATACCAGGCACGATTGGAAAAAGTGCTTGAAATCGACGGGGTCATGCTGAAGTTCATAACTCTTAATTGGTGAATTTGTTTTGGCTGAATCTTTGTCACAATAAATGCTAAGCAGACATCTAAATATTGTGAAAATTTGGTTTAGTTTGCTTAAGCAGGAAGAATTTTATACGCGATTTAAATCGTCCGCGATAAATGGGACACCCTGTATATTAGATTGATGACAGCGCTCCGTTTAGTACTGTCATCCCACGAAGGGATCCCTCCGGAGGGCCAAGGAAGGATCTCCTGATGAGTACTCTATTGAGTGCTAACATGCGGGAGGAGTCCCGCTTGAAGTTCTTTCCTTTATTGGATTAAAGTTCGAGTTGAGTAATTGAGTGACCCAACTCTTTCTGTCCGGCAGAAGAATTGCATGTCTAGCCAGATATATCTCATTCCAGGAGAGGGGCCCAATATATTCCCGCAAGCCGATTCTAACGCTCTATTCTTCCTGAGAGAGACAAGGCTGAAGTTCATGATAGCGCCATGTAGAGAGCTAAGAAAATACAGCATGTCTCCTCGGACCCCCTGGCCAGTAGTACTTGGAGTCTCCTTCTGCCGGGTTACCTCCTTAAACGGGTCTATCTAGGAATTCCAAAGCCTTCCCTTAAGTTGTGCGTGGGAAAAGTTCGGGTACTGCGTGAAAAATACAGGGGACTCATTTGAATGACACCAGGATGAGATTCGCAAAATCGGCGCTTAGGCGCCTTCTCACGCCGATTGGTAGAATCTATTTAAATGTGGATGTCTCAACATTTCAACCTTTAATCAGTGTCGACACAATGTTGTTGTACCGAAAAAGGATACAATGTAGATCTTAAAAGTTTTCATGCCCTTGAGGATACTTTGCGTGCTCAGGGAAAAGAGCAATGAAAACTGCTATTAGTTCGGAATCTCTATCTTCTTACATTTCCCAGTGGAAAGTAAGGAAGATCAGCTGGTATTCAGCATGAAATAAAATCTGCAGGAGCCCCATCAATCCGCCATCTCACCATAAAGATGCACAGTGGCGTAGGCAAAAAATCGGCAAGAGGGGGTTGAGGCCAGGTAGACACCCGAACCCTACGCTTAGCTCCACCACCCAGAATTTACCTTTTTGAAGAAATCGTGGTCTGGCATCTTAAGTCTGTGGATGGACATTGGAATTCCCAAGGAAGGCTGAAATATGCCTAACTGTTACTGACCAGGAAGCCCAAGGGGGGGGGGGGGGTGCTGACCCCATAAACCCCCCCCTTCCCTACGCCACTGAAGAAGCATGTGATTAAGGAGCAGGCTAAGCTTGAAAAGGGACTATTACGACTTCCAGTTAAGCCCTAGAACCCACCTGTTGTTCCATTAAAAAAGAAAGAAGGTTCATTGAAGCAGTGGCGGATGCAGAAATTTTTCATTGTTCCCTAGTTTCTACCATTCCCCCCCCCCCCACTTACCACCACTCTCCATCCTATCGCCTTTTTCATATTTCGTCCGGGGTAAAAACTTGGATATCTATCTCACAGGTCCCAATAAAAACTAATGTAGATGCATTTAAAATTTGAAAAATAGAATTCGAACCTGGTCATAGGTCGCCCCTCCCCCTCTCTATATCCGCCGCTGCGTGGAGGTTCTGCATGGACTTTCGCTGGTTGAATGATGTAACTTGGTCGGGACAACGAGTTGGCCATCTGGCAGTGGCTCGAACGACCGATTTGAGATGATGCCAAAATAGTCGCTTCACCTGATATAGCTGGGATTAGTTCTCGATACTTTTCACACGATGCCGGATCTTTCTACACAGACACCACTGTGGAAGACATTTGAATTCTTCGACACATTCATCTGAAGAGGTAACCCAGTCCAAGTAGTCTCCAATAAATTTTGGCTCGGGGGATGAAGGGAGGATGGTTCAACCCTTCAAAGTAACCAGGAAGTGTGACCAAGAAAGTCACGTCATGGTGGATCTTATCGCTTTTCAAGGAAACTAAATGTGGATGGTATCTATTTTCTCAAGAGAAAATAGGTTTGGATGTGATACCATTGAATGAATCTATTCCGATACGCAACTCTGGAGTTGGAAAATAATTGCTGAGCTGATAACATCAGGAAGAATCCTGTTCCTCTGAAGGGAGTTCAACCCTAGAACTGCCAAACATCGATAAAATCGACGGTTTGTAGTCGATTTGATCAACGGTTGGCAGTTCTAGGGTTAAGTCTCACATGGAGATGTGAAAGATGACTAGGAACTTTAATTTCCTCCAAAAAAAGGAAGGTAGTAGGGGAGAATGGGTAATACCGAACGGCGAGTAAATCCGAACAGCGCGAAACAGTGGCGTAGCAAGGGGAGGGGTGGGGGGGGGGGGGCTGAAGCCTCCTCAAGTTTGGTTCAAGCTTCCCCAACTCCGATCTAAATGCATCCGCCACCCCCCACCTTCCCACCAGGAGAGAAGAAGTAAGCCCTCCCACCATTCCGCTTAGGAAAAATCCTGGCTACGCCACTGGCGCGAAATATTCTTTTTGGAATGTACATGACAACTAGCCACTTGTACCACTGAATCCTGATCAACAAGTGTGAAAACCTATAGTGAAAGTTTTCGTGACTTGAAAAGCATCATCTTCATTTTTATCCCGATTGGTGAAAGGAACCGCTCGAGAGGTTTTGCCTTCCTTGGAGTTGCATAAGATCTGACGGGTTCGAACGAATTCGCAAAGAAAAGATGAATTACTATTCTTTCGAAGAGATCGGATCAGTCTCAAACAGTCAAAATAACGTTCCCAAGGACTTCATTGCCATTGGCAGTACCTCAAGAACATTCATTAATCGTTCTAGTGTTACTTGGGTCCGGACATGCCCAACCCGTGACTTCTGCGCAGAGGACATGAATTCGATTCCATGAGCATGATGAGGCCATGCACTTTGTCAAGGGATACAATGGTACACTTTCATCTTCCATGGTAAAGTTAAATTTTTTGAAAAAAAAAATTTTAAAAGGCACTTTGCCGAACGTTTCTTCGTATGAGAAGGATAAATCCTAGACGCAAAGGAATGCATATACAGAATTTTTAACACCCAGAATTCAGCAGTTCGGCTGATATACAGCGCTAAGGGACATAATGTGAGATAGACACCCGAAAAAATAGCATTTTTCCAGTAGTCAACGCATTTTAACGCATGCAGATAATGTTTTACCTTTGTCAAGTATGCCTTCAACATGTCACACTCCAATTTGAATGCGTTCTAAAACTTTTCGATTCCCCCCAGTGTCAGGTATTTAGGTGTACGAGCGAAAAATTTCCCTCGGTACAAAACCGGCCAGAATAAAATTGACTTGATAAAAGATCTCGAGAACTAGAATTCCGGCTGCATAATCTCGACGGGAGATGTCTCGCAAGAGCCATGATCTCAAATCCTCAGATCTTTTCTATCACTTTTATATAGTTGATTTGCATAAAGAAGTAATGATTTTCCAACCATGCATCAGGAAAACCGACAATTAGGAAAGTGAACTTATTGGGGTCCCATTTCGGTTTATTCTTAGTAATGATCTGGATACAACTATCTTGGTTGGTAATCTGATCCTATACTTCAATGCTGACGGAAAAGGTCAACATGTATCTTTCTGAAATCGAAGAGTTGCTCGCGAAGACGTACTATCTGGTGGTGCAAGAAAACGCGTCCTGTTTGAAACATTAAAACATACAGTAGAAATGCTAGATTTGTCCTTATTTTTTTTCTAACAGAAAACAATCAATTTTTTCATGAAAGTTTCATAGTTTCTAAGTTGCAACAGTCGTTGAAACTTCGATAAGAAACCTCCGTTTTTCCACGCATCGAGAGGCAGCGGTTTCATTGGTGCTCTGTAGATTTCTTCAATCTGTCGCCAAGGCCTGCTAGGTATGGCTGCATTTTCTATTGTGATGTTCTTGGCTGTCCAGTGTCATCATGCCGTATCTTTCATGGGGAAAGTCACTTCGTTGAAGGATTGTTCTCAAGACCTCGTTTAGGCCACGATCGGAAATAAATATTTGCGAGTTTGTGAGAATAATTCAACTGACTTCCAGTGAGCTTCCTAAGGAGTTTAGAATTGTGTCCACCGTAGTGGGCAATGGGGTGCAACATCACGAGAATCACGAGAAAGCACAAGAGAAAGAAGAAAAACGAAATGTGGCATCCATTTGAGCAGACGCAGCGTCTGAAAGGGTTAAAACAAGGGCTGGATAGGGGAGAGGCTCCACACGATGGAGTCCACGATTTCATAGGAAACTCTCTCTATTCCCTTCCCTCTCCAGTCGTTATACTCTAAACACGCCATCATATTCAGGCTTTACCTTCTCACCTGAGGCCTGAATACACCATACAATCAAAAATGCTATGAGGATACAGCTTGAAAAACGACCTTCATGGTGTCAAAGGAGAGAAGTCTTTTGAGCCACTGCTTCCACCTCATGCCTGAAAAATGTTACATTTCATGACTGCCCTTTTAATGACAGTCGCTCTTTATCCGGACGACTTAGACACTTGAAATTTTCATGAAGCAAATTTTGTAGCGTTTCCAGCGTGATACAAAAAAATTACGAACCTAGGATATATACAGTCGGTTTCGTAAGGCGTCAAAAAGGACGCTTTTTTATTTGCGCCATCCGATTGATACCCCAGGAGTTGAGACTCTAATTTAGGGGTCTTTCAATGAAAGGAGGTCTAACGTAATTGTTTCAAGTGAATCTCGATGGGCCAATAACGTAGCACTGGGAAGTCCTAGAACAGGGGTTAAAACTCGATTAAGCTGGGGGTCGGATGGAACCCTTCAGAAGTAGTTGAGGACAACACTAAGAAATCTTAAAACGAACGAAATTTTTAATGCGAACTGGTTGAAGTCTCAGCGCTTTTCCAAAACGAAATAGTGAAATGGACTTCACCGGCAGGACAAAATGAACTAACGGGCCGGAACGGACATTTTCATATCCCTGGGATGTCCCCAAAAAGAATATCCCAGACTTCTCGCTGGTCCCTAGTGGATATCTCTGAGACATCTTTGGAATGCAATTGTGTTGTGTGGGTTAGCACAGTCCAGGTTTGCCCGCAGGAAGGTGGCAATCACTGTTTGACACCATACTACTCTTTTCTCTGAAATGACAAAGACTGAATTATTTCGAAAAAATAGTAAACTATAGAGGGAAATACAAGGTGAACAGAGAAGTCGTATGGCACTTACTCGAACAAGATTCCCAAAGCCGATAGAAGATGGCGCCTATATCGCTGAAACAGTGAGTCACTCTCTGATAGCACTGGAATGAGTCCCCAGAATTCTTCATGCCTACCATCGTTATCAACAGACAACTTAGGGGAAATCGTTGGATTTACTCGATATAGTCGCCTAAAGAGTTAACCGAGCCCAAAGAAACTCCAGGCAATTCTGATTCTTAGGATGGAGGAAGGACGTTTCAAATAGTGTCCTTTCTTCATGGGCTGTACATTACGAAAAGTATAATTGAATTTCACTCTATCAGATGGGACAAGGTCCCTTAATGTCACCGTAATGTCCGTCCGACTCTTCCTGAGACGGCAGTTTCGAGTGCAATGAGCATCGTTTCCAGGATCTAAACGGGCACACTAATTCCCATGTGAGTAAAAAAAGAACACTTGATCTTTGACATCCCAAAGGGTTACATTCCCGTGCAGAAAATTTCAGCCTCACAGGGATATAAGAGAAGAAAGAATGTTCTTTTCATGGCATATAAGTAACGTTGATGCGTCGGAAATTTTTGTATTGGAACAGCATTGCTCATCAGCTCCTCTGGAACGCTGCTGGAATATACAGGGTACCCAACGGGGAGAGGGGGGGGGGGGGGGGGGGGGGAAGGAGGACTTAGGTTCTGTGACGCTCTGTATATTATATTGTGCTATTTGGGTAGTTTATTTCTGAGCCTGTCCTTATTATACTCTATGAGTAAATCCATTTATTAATTCATTCAATCAAGGGCAAGGATAGGTTGCTTGCGTTAAAGATGGCTCCTCCCCATTCATATAGGCGCGTTCTCTCATCACTCTTCCCATAGTGACGAACAGTTCAACAGTTCAGTACTTAACGAGCCCCACGTCTGTGAAGATCCTGTCAGTAGGCCTAGCCCCCCCCCCCCTTTTTCCCATGTATTTTCAGCTTCTCCTTCTATCTTCATTTTAAACATGGAAAAAGCAATCGTTAGATATACAAAATGTTGTAAGGTCTAAAAGGCCCAAGTCAGACTGGAAGTTGGACCTTTCAAAAAGTCAGACTGCAGAAAGTCTGGCTTAAGCATCTGTTGCACTAGCTCTGCCTCACCTTTAGATTGGCTTTCACATAAAAGAAGTCAGACTTGATGCATTCAAAGTCTGGCCCTTGGAGAGAATGGGAAGGTTTGCTCATTTTCAAAGTGTAGTGATGCTTAAGTGCTTAGAATGATCACCATGGCTCCCAAAAAGAAATAGTATTTTCAAGCATAGATGTTTTTTCACATTGGCAGCTTTCAAGGAGGGAAAAAATGCAACGCAACTCATTGCTGCAGATTTATGATGTAATTCATAACATGGCCTTAATAATTTCTTTGTTGGCACTTCAACAAGAGATGTGTAGTACTTTTTATCAAGTACTTTTAGTACTTAATAAAGTGAAATTATCTTATTTTCCTCAACAGAAAAATCAATGCCATGATCCAAATTGTAAGAAACTACTTTGAAAACCTGATGAAGTTGTTTTGTCATGCTTTTAGACATGAATGAGAAATTTCCCACTTATATAAAAAAAATGTTATTCTTGGAATACTTGGAAGCAGGTACCTAGCATGAGCTTAAAATTCCATACATTCAAGTGGTCTCTCAGTATGGTACTATGGGAATTTTTTCTTGGTGAAATATATACATTTTTTACAGCTTATAATAATATAGCTTTTCTAAAAGACCAGAATTCCTTTTCTGAAGAATTCTTAGTAGATCCTTGGACTGCTCTCATGCCAGGCAGCCAAATGAGTAATCTCACTGTTTCATAAGAAAATATGTTTACTTATTGCTAGAAGCTAGACATAGTCATAGTCACTGCAGCTGGCTAAAATTTCAAGCCTGAATGCTGAAACCTGTTAATGGTTCTTTAAGAATCCCCAGACCTCTATGGGGGTAAAAGAGCTCTTTAACTTGAAGGCCCTTTATTTTGCTTAAGTAAGGTTTCAGCATTTGGGCCTTTGACTCATTTCCTGAGGTGGATTTTACATGAAAGTATGACTGATTTAAGGGAGTGCAATTGGCCTTAGGTATTGTGTCATGCTAGTGATGATTCATTGCATTCTTTGCATTTACCAGGTTCAGGTACCCTGGATGACTGTGCCAGTGACAAAATAAGTGGGTACATTTGCTTGATAATCACTGCAGGCTAAGCATTGTCTTGATATTATAGGACTGGAAGCAAGAATGGAGTCTCATCAACCAGAAATATCACAATTCTGCTCTGTGACTGGAATCGATTATGAGAGAGCCAAATTTTTTCTGGAATCTGCCAACTGGGATCTCAATGTAAGGAACATATTGTAGCATACATGCTATTTGTAGGTCTAGTGTTAGTATAAAAAAATTGCTGCATGTGATAGTGGTCTATGATAAATGATTAGGCCTACAGTTTTTTCAATCAAGTTGGCCTTTTTCACGTGACTAGCAGCTGTGGATGACTAAGCCAAGTCCTATGGCATTATCTATGCATGGGTGTTGGAGTCATATGAAGAGCTGTTTGATGTAGCTGAAAAAAAACTATAGACCAAGATAATTCACTAGTTTTGGGTCTTATTTATTTATTTCCCCCTCTCCCACGTGAACAAATGTTTTGGAAAGGCCTCAGCTTATATCTTTCTAGTGGATTCAAATATATAGTTCTTGCATGTGTGACAGCAGTTCATTGTAGGATTCATTTAATTAGTAAGACTCAATAAATTTAAGATGCTATATCAATTCTGCTAAGCATCACTTCTTGATCCATTTTGAAAGTCCTGAGCTTTACTCTTTTGCTCTTTCTCCATAATGGAAACCAAAAACAGTACTCTGTGTCAAGAGTACTAATGTGCCAAATGCCTTTACAGTATTTTTCACTTGAGTCAGACACTTTTTCACTTGACTTTGACACTCATGCATGAGAAATGTTCCATGTACATGTGCCTGAGTCAAGTGAAAAATTGTCTAACTCAAGTGAGAATTACTGTATCATTCACATTAATAATTGGAAGAAAATTTTGCAAATATCATGTGCTACAGATATCAAGGAAAAAAATGCTTTCTATGGTTCCATTTCAAATCACATTACTTATTAGTTCAATTGCAATGTGTTTTGTCAGAATATCTATGATGGCATTAGGAGAAGGATTTGCAAGGACCTTGGCATTTGCAACTTCATCAAATTTCATTGCAGTTCATTCCAGACTGCTGGGTTTGTATCAGAAACATTATTCCTGTGATTTGATGATGCAATGATAATACTCAAACAAATCCATGGAAGTTGTTGGCTGAAGAGAATGACTTGGTATGGGAAGAGATAGAAATAGGCATATTCATGCAGGATTTGCATTTGGTATTGGCTCATTGGCACAATGATACAGATAGGAGAAAATTAGTATTTTCCTTTTCTTTAAATCTCCTTTCATTCTTCTATTAGTGAAACATGGATATTGAGCCTGTTGGGTCTATGTATTCATTGTTTAAAATCAATAGGGGAACTGAACGTGATCATGAATTCATTTTCAGTTCATGCCAACCTTTCCATGGGTCAGTGCTAGCCATTGGGATGTTTCTTCCAGATGTCCATTGAATCATCATGAGAATTTTTGATGTTGGTTCAAAGTGAAAGTAAAATCACTGAGGTGTTATGGGCATGACAGCACTCTGGAATGTGTCATCTTCTCAGTAGTTGCATAATACTACAGTTCTCAAGTGGTTGGTTATAACCCACCACTTACTATAACAAGTTATAACCATGAAGTTTCAATAAAGGTAAAGAAAGTTTGGGAACCACAGGCCCATGACAGTTTGATGTAGATCTGGAAAGTGTTGTAAATATCAGTGTATTTTTTAAATAGTTAAAGTAATGCCACCCTCCTAGATGATAAAAATCATGCATTGAAGACAGAAATTTTAGGTTTCACTCATGATCTTAAAGCATTGTTTTGCATACCTAATTTCACACCTCTACTCAAAAATGATTCAGTGTTATTGACCACAGGAAAAGCTTGCAAATTTTTGCTTGCAATAAATTCTGCAGTTCAAAGACTGTTGTTTCTGTACATGAGAGATTATGTTAAAATTTTAGACTGAATCATTGGAGGAATTTGAGGCTCTTCCAATAGTTTGTTGTATGGGACTCTTCAAGCTCATGGAAATTTTGATAGGTGTTTGAAGTGTATTGCAGGAAAAATCTAAGATGCAATTAAATCTGTTAGTAATAAGTAATGTAACTAAAGCTCCCTGACAATTTTTCTGAATTGTCACCCATCCCTCTGTCTTTTGTAGAGAAAAGATCTAATGTTGGTCATTCTCTATTAGTTTGATTGCTGCAGTAGCAGGTTTCTTGAGAAATGGCTCAAACCAGATATGGTATCTTGGCAATTGTGAAGGCCTACTCTTTAACCCTTTCAGTCCTGGCAGGACTTAGGAGTCCTGCATTTTCTTAGCATGTTATAGGGCTACATAGGTATGCATGACCTTGAGGCCATGGTGGGATTCTGAGTCCCTGTTTATAGTAATTCATCATATGTTGTCAAAATGACAGCAGCCCACAGTAATAAAAAGCTGCTGTATTTCCTCTGGCACTTCAAAAATGATGTCATCATTTATATTTATTTCAGATAAGACATTTCCTTCCCAGCCAATTTTTTCTGTTTTTGTAAGCCAGATAATGGAAATTAGTACAGAAATACTGAGAAACATATGACATAAAATAGGGATATGAGTACTATTTGAACTAATTAAATATGATTTTATTCATTTAATTAAAATAATTAAAATAAATATTTAATTGCACTTGAGGTAACAATTTTAAAAGCTCTTTTATGTTACATTTGCCTTGTTGAAGCCCAAAAAGTTTATTACATATTTTTTCCATGCCTAGAACATAATTCAGGACTGAAAGGCTTAAAATACGGAACATTGCTATTGCCTCACTTGTCAATTTGGTGTTGCTCCCTTTGGCATGAGTGACAGCCTGAACTTATCCCAGCCAAGAATGTTACCAGCAGGCCCATGAGTCTTCCATTATGCTATCATTACTATGAAAATACACACTGTACTGCGTGAAAGGGCAAAGAGTTGCAATAATGAGACTGAACATTCCAGCCAAACTGCTATCCAACTACTATGTTCCCTTGGAAGTTAGTGAACTCTCATCATGCTAATAACTGAATTTCTAGACCATGAACATTCCATATATAATATACCTGCTATCAGGCATCCATATGGTTACTGACTTCCACTGTGACACTACACATCAAACATCATTTTACAAGTGGGCTTTTACTTTTGGCAATATAGTGTAGTTTCAGTCATAGCTAAAAGGTTTTTTTTTAATTCATTTTTATGAGGTGTATCACAGTTGGAGCTAAGGTTGAGCAATGAGTTCTACCTATTTCCCTTCTTTTAATGCATTCCAGGTGGCCCTATCCAGTTTTTATGATGAAGCAGGGGCTGAAAGTGGGAGTGGCGGGTCACCTAGATCCAGCCCTGGACCAGCAGATGGAAAACCAAGTCACCTTTCCTCTTCATCTCCTCCTTCAAGGTATTTTTAGTGACCACAGAAAATCTGCTATTCTCTCTCATTGATTCTTGTTTACATGAAAGACTACAAAGTGTAGGTCTAACTATTACATGCAAAAGTAAAAGTTGACAAATTTTGAAAGCAAGGTATCTCAAAGAAGGCAGAGTAATTGATACTGATAGTAATGCCTAGACTTGATATTCTGCCTCTCCATCTTTTTCCAGACCCAAGATCATGACCATGGATGCTCTAAAAGCAACCAGCAATAGTGCAGGTGATGAAGAAGGCCAAGCATTTTTTGCAGGTGGGTCAGAGCACAGTGGGCAGCAGGTGCTTGGGCCTCCTCGCAAATCACCTGGCAAAATCATTGAAGAAATGTTTCGCAGTGCACGCGAGTAAGTTCTCTTATATCCATCCACCTTTTGAAAATGGATCTTCTTTCATACTAGGATCTATTTTACATGTTTATAGTTCATGACCTTTGAGAATCCCTCCATAGCCAGAGGTTTATTAGCTATTAGTTTAGGTGACAAGTCAGCAATTTGTAGTTTGCTTGAATCCTCATTAAGTTCTTAAATTTTGAAAGCCAAATGCTATTAGAAGTGTTATTACAGGTAGAATGTCAAGATTGTGAAAAACTGCTAAACACTGAATTTTTATGGATCTAAAATGACATTTGTTCACATTGTGTCCCCCCAAAAAAGTCCTTAGGAAAACCTTCCAACAATGCAACTAATTATTATGTGCCTTTTTATCAGCTTCAGATGAAGTAAAAAAAAAAAAAAAAAATAGCACAGACTGAAATGCTCATTCTAAAGTTATATCAGCCTACCCAACTGTTTGAATAAATGTGAATGCACTTTTGGTAAACTCAGGTCATTTTAGAATAATGGGTTCTTGTTGGATCAATTTGGGTCACTTGGACCAGATTTCTCTACTCTATCCCATCAGATAGGAGGGTAAATTCCTTACAGTCTAAGCAGATAATAATCCTGATTCTAAACTTTGTTACACCCTGTAAAGGTATGTATTATATGATGGAATAAGCCTGTTATACATGGTGATAGAAAGTCCCACAACTCATGGGAGTATTCAGTATTTATTAGAAACCATTATAGTAAGTGTTGGAAATGAGGAAATAGCATGTTGCATTTCACAACAAAGTTCTTTACTAAATTGACAGAAATGCCACTTCTCACCTGCAAAAAAAAATTATTACACAATCATAGATGAAAAATCTCTTGTCCTGTAGGTTGCAGGACTTATTTGTCACCCTGTATATGATACTCAGTACAATCAGTCTTATGTGATTATGTATATGGCAGTGCATGGGAAAGCCAAATGGATTGCATGCAAAATATATGCCCATGTATGTCAGGGTTCTCTGCAGAGAGTGCAAGCATGTTGGGCTGACACTTTCTCTGTTCCCATATTCATTACCTTCTCTGCAATAATCTCAGCCCCCCTTGCCTGAATCCATCATGAAACCCTTCTCTACCATTGTCAGCATGAATGAGTGAATTTCCTTCAGCCTAGCCTACTCCTCATTATTGCCTTTCCACATTGCATGGGAGGGGAGAGGGAGGTGGGAAAAAGGGGAGAGATAAATAAGCAAAAAGAACTATTTCCTCTTTGAGGGGCTCTCAGCCATACTGCTTGCAGCATGGACATGCCTATTTCAAAGATTTTCTGCAGGAAACCCTGCTATATAAAACCATTAAAAATAGGGGAGAGTGGGACACCATGGGTCACAAGGTACCATGAGTCAGGCTGTTTATAGCTTTCCCAGCTCTGTTTCTCTTCATGTTGTATACTACATATCTTCCTGCTGAGGTGCCAGGAAAGTATAGTTTAAAAAAGTGTTGTCCCCACCCAAAGTGCAAATTGTGTGGATGTTTTTCTATAGAAGACATTTTTTTCGTTTTTGTGGGCAGTGATGTCTCAATTTTTGCTAATTATTTGATGAATAGTCTAGATTCTTACTGGAATTTGATTTGGGAGATGGGTAGTTCAATGCCTGCACATATGAGCTACAATCTCAACTTACTCTGGTTGAAATATTGATTTCACTTCAATGACTCCTGTTGGGGCATGATAAGTCACTCTATTTTGGCACAAAGGGTCATAACTCAGTGTGCCAAATGTTTTCTGATAGTTGGCAATACAGATCTTGATTTCCTTTGCAGTCTTTTTCTGATCTAGTAAAGTGCAAATAGAAGCAGAAGACTCTGAAGAGTTCAACACCAGCAAATGTGAAATTCTTGGATGTGAAACGAATTGTATATTATTTTCAGATTAAAGATTCTTAATTTTTCTAGATGACTTTGGTGGAGTGCATCAGTGTTCAAGAGCTTCTCCTCCTGGGGTGTAAAGACTTCTTTGTGTGATTACTTTGGGTCAAATGAAGTAATGGGGTTGACCCATCGTACCCCGGACACTGACCCACGGTGCCCTGTTTTAAAATATGACTTTATCTGATGACACTTGTATGTTAACAAATTTGAAACACTGGATTGTGTAGGTGTTTTGAGTATTTACATTTACCATTGCTTCAGAAGAATAAAAATACATAAGTTACAGGCCCACAAAAAAAGTGACCCATGGTGCCACACCCTCCAATATATATATTTTAAAATATAATAAAGCCAAAATTGTTGATGGGAGAGTGAGAGTAGAATGGCTTTCCCTGCCTTCTCAAGAAACTTATCAAATGTATTTATACATTAATTTTGACATGGTGCCAAAGTATCAGGAAGTACATATGATTTTTTTTTAAATACAAGTAAAAAATTGATTTGATGAATATACTCCTAAATTTCAATTGAGGCTGCATAGCAAAGTAGCCTCAAATTTTTTCCATCATGCTTTTCATAGAAAAATTATGTCTGTGCATTTCTTATAGGCAAGGAGCTGAGGAAGTTATGAGTGGTCCCAGTAGCGATTCTGCAATGAAAAAAGACCACATGGGAGCAGCTTTTATTGGAACTGGGATGCGTCTTGGTCAAACCTCAACTGATCATGAGCGTAAGCACCATCCCGACATGCAATGATTGTGTTTGGTTAACTTGTTTTATATTTTCAAGTAGTTTTTGGAGAATGAAAAGAATGCAAAAATTCACTCTGACTTTTGGGTCATCTGAAAGGATTAATTCATAACTTGCATTCCCCTCAGTTCCATTACATGATTCCTCATCCAAATCAGACCCAAACCTAGTTAAGTCTGAAAGTTTGTTTATTTATTTTGGCCTGATATGATCCAAACCTGAATTTGTGTTGGTTTATCTGCTTCTAACAGAACTAGGCTGGTTTTCAGGTAGACAGCTTTGTTTTTTTGGCCCACCCTTTATGTACATCTGCCACTTCAAGGATGTACCATTCTTAGTACATAGTACAGTGTTAGTAAATCTAGTCTATCAGGTGTTGATCTGATATCAATTCATTGCCATCACAAGGGGAATATGTTTTCAAATTAGAACCAACTATCTTAAAACAGACTAAAGTCTGAAATATACTCATATGGGGTACTGCCTCAAAAAGAAAAAAAAAACTCAGCAGGCAAAGGGTTAAGTTTCTTTGAATGGTTTTCTCATTTGGAGTTTGTGAGGAAGTATTGGTGCAGATACATTTAGAGACTTGCAGAGTAATGGACATGAGTGGTCACTGATGGTTCATTCTAGGTGGGAGAAGTGGATAATGGGCCTGCAGTCTAGCTTTTTTTAAATTTTATTGATCCTTAAGGAGGTGACTTAGCAACAGTCAAACTTGCTGTGAAACTGCTCATAGCAAGAGTGATTGTATGATAATTTCATGAGATTTCTTTGAATAGGTGAGACATATACATGAGAATGATTCTGTTTTGTTCAGCCTCCAGCCAATGAGTTGATGAGTATGCAACAGCTTGAGAGATTCATTCATTGCATATTGTGAAGAGTTTTAGGTGCTGTTGACAAATATGCTATGTACTTTGCTGTTATTGCATTGTCACTGCTTGGTTAAAGTGGGGGGGGGGGAATTCTCCCATATACGTTGAGATGAACATTTTTGTAGGGAAAGATTAGTTCATATGGTAAGTCACTTTGAGTGTATTAGCTGCCTAGTTTACACATTACACAATGATGTGGTGTGTTGCAGGGTTGACTGATTTAGCTAAAGATTTTTTAAAAGCAATTTTTAAAAATTGTATGTTGTACAAAGGCAGTCATAATGACAGTTTTTACCCCCCTAGAATTTGTACCTGAAATCATCGAATGAAATTTTCATGAAAGGGAAAACCATATGCACAAAAAGCAAAAGACATTCAAATTTGCCAAAATTACAAGTCTATTCTAACTAGAAAAAATAGACAGATGCCATATATCATATGATCAGATGATGTCATAATCTGGTCCTTCATTTAATGCTGCAGCTGAAGTAATTAAAATATGCTATGAACTTAGCCTGTTGTTTAACAGGTATAAGAGCTCAATTTGATTATAAGATTGGCTAAAGTTGCATGAATTTGACAGACATAATGAAAGTGGTTGCATATCCTGTTCCCCTTGGGCCCAGTTAGGCAAAAGTTGCAGTCTTTCCTTTTAGTTTATTTAAAAATTTTTTCAAGGTTCTAATTTCAACCATCTAAGAATCATGGGATTATATTTCAGTCACATGTGCTGAGCACATATGACTACCACAAGCCAGCATTGTCTCATTTCAAAGCAAGAATCCAGGCTTGCTTTGAAATGAGAGATGTGTTTAAAAAGTATTCCATGGAGACCATACTTTGTCATAACCCTTTTGAAGTGAAATTATCCAAGAGCACCTCATTCCTTGTGAGTGATTGATCCAGATGGGCTGAAATGAATATGGAGGGAAAAGCATGTAAAACTGTTTGCCTAATTGTCATAGTTATTGTGAGTTAACCAAGAATTAAAGTTCCAAACTTGTGATTGAGGAAGGCTCAGACTGATTTCTGCTCAAGTCATGAATCCAAGTAAACTTTAACCCCTGTTCCTGAACTTTTTTGAAGTCAATTGCATGCCTAATCTCTCAAAAAGTTGTGTTTTTAATGGTATAATTTAAGGTATGTAAAGGTGGATAAGTGTCCTTTTTTTCTCTCAATGCTCTTCTTAGGTGATGTGTCAAACTTGAACTGAAATGAGCCCAGAACAATGAAAAATTGTATGCTTGAAACTGAACCCACTAGCCAGACATAAAATAGCTGATGTCCATAGAATCCAAAATGAATTGAACCCTTCTATGCAATTGATACTTCAAACCCAATACCTTAAAAGTCAGAAAAACTAAACTCATCAAACTGGGGTTAACCCAGCCTCTACTGAGAAGCAGTCATTGTTGGAATAAAAATATAAAAGCCAATTATGAAAAATTCAATTTGGTTGAAGGAAAGAAAGTGAAAGGATTTCCCTATGGGTTATTCATTCATTTATTCAATATCTTCCTGTCTTGCTGCTAATGTTTTTGCTGGTCATATTTTTGCATCTTATTTGGCATTCATGGACAATGGATAGGCCTAATAAAGGTCTTTATTAAAGGAAAGTGGCCAGATCTAAAAAAAAAAAAAAAACCAGATAAAAATAAGAAAATAAGAAATCGATTTTTGTTACTTTTTGCCAACCCTATCATAATAGGGTCAATATCATAATATCAGTATCATAATATCATCTATCATAATAGTAAAATCAGTAAGCATACATGTATTTTTAGTATGGGGTGGGATGAGTATGGTTTTTGGTATGAGTAATTTAGTAAAGGTTCATGTAATGTTTTGCTCAATGATAGCTGTGCCAGGAGCTTTAAAGCCAGCAGATCCAAAAACAGCAGTGCTGCAACTTTGGAAGGAAGGGTTCAGTGTAGATGGTGAAGCACTTCGAGACTATAGTGATCCCAGCAACAAGGAGTTCCTGGAATCCATTCGACGTGGGTGAGTAGAAGAATACACCCCCAAGGTTCTTCTTCTTCATTTATGATTTATGCTTATGTTGTTGACAGGGAAATCCCCCAAGAACTTATCCAGGGAGCGAATGGAGGGGAAGTGCATTTGAACATGGAGGATCATAGAGACGAGACATACACAGCCCCAAAAGTGATTAAGAGGCCTTTCACAGGAAAAGGTCACTTGCTTGGTAGCCCAGCTCCCCCTGTGATTGGTGCAACAGGTATGAACACACAGGAGGACAAGGAGGCAAATGAGGAACATGCAAAAAAGGAGTTGAAACTCAAAGATGGTGAGCCGGTGACCACAATTCAGGTGCGCCTTGCTGATGGTACTCGCCTCATCATCAAGGCCAACCATTCCCATACAGTTGATGATATTTGCACTTACATTGTCAAGTATCCTTTTCTACAATAGGATCTCAGTTTTTAGCGATGCTTATGTCATAGCTTGATACTAACGGGTGATGCGGGAAAATAGTGACTTTCTTTCAACAACAATTTCTTCATCATTTTATTAAAACATCAACAGCTTTTATACATCATCTGAAAGCGCATGAAAAATACTACAAATGACATATACTAGCAATTTTCTACGACTCCGTTCCTTCGGATTTCATCAAGCTGTTTTTGGGTACTCTCTGCCAGGCGCTGTACAAGTTTCCGGTCCATGTTCCGCAGGCAGAATCTGATCCGATTGGTCAACTGCCGGGTGTTTTCTGCTCTCCAGGCATTGGCGTAAACGCGGGACTTCAGAATGGCCCATTCTCTGCCAGGCGCTGTACAAGTTTCCGGTCCATGTTCCGCAGGCAGAATCTGATCCGATTGGTCAACTGCCGGGTGTTTTCTGCTCTCCAGGCATTGGCGTAAACGCGGGACTTCAGAATGGCCCAGAAGTCCTCGATAGATCGGGCTTCCGGCAGGTTCGCGGGGTTGTCCTCCTTGGCCACATAATTCACCCCTTCGCGGTCCAAGTGCTCAATCACCACTTTTGAGTAGTGAGAGCTGGCCTTGTCAGGCCAAAACACATAATTGTTGTCGTAGTTGGTTCTGATGTAGGGTAGCAGACGACTCTTGATGCAATCCTCGAGGTAGACCTGGCCATTGATCGCAAATTTGGACTCCTTGATCAGTGGTTCCGACATGCCATTTGGTCCAATGGCAATCCACACCAGAACCTTCTTCTCGAACTTGGTTTTCGGGGAAAACTTAACGCTAGGGGGTGTGGTGTTGATGTCGGATGTGTAGAAGGTCTGGTTACTGCTGATGGTGGAGTGGGAGAGGGTGAAGTAGGACTCATCGTCGATGATCCAAGCGACCTTTCCAAACTTCCAAAAAAGTCGCCCACTCAACTTTTTGGTGTTGGAAATCTGGGCCGCAGATCGTTGGGGAATGCGCTGCTTCTCCAGGCTTCTCTGGATCGTACTCTGATGGCACCCGAACTTCTTGGCCACTTGGCGCTGAGAAAACCTGTCCCTGTTGTCCATCGCCCGCCTCAAGGCAGCCAGCTTGTGCGGAGTCATTTTTTTTGTTGGAACTACCGGAGCCAGGCTGACAAGATGCAGGTAGATTGTTGTGGAAACGAGTGAGGATCCGGTATACAGTCCATTTGGGCACCCCTTCAGCTTGGAAATGCCGAACCGTGTGGAGTTTTCCCTTCTCGATGTTGTCGGAATAGAACTTGTACACTCTGGATCTGAAGGTATCTTCTTTTGAAGCCATTTTTCTAAATTTTTTCAATTGTTAAAAAAAAACCAATAGCACAGGGAGAAACTACATAAAATGTGCTACAAGATAGGCTATTAAAGCATTTGAAAGTAATTGCCAGATGGCCAGATACAGACGACCAATTCAAGTCACTATTTTCCCGCATCACCCGTTAGTCCAAGTTTGTGCTGAGGTAGGGGAGACTGGGGTACAGTGGAACAATTACTTGAAATTGTCAAAAAAAATGTCAAGTCACTAATATTTTTGGGGATTGTAGTAGTTCTTCCATTAGAGGACATTCCTGGCTACAAAAAATGTCAAGTCTCTCTTCATTCAAAGAGACAGTTTTCTGCTGAATGGTGAAATCTCAAAGGCAGTCTAAGTGTCCCACTGTACCCCTACCCATGGGCACAGTGGAACAGGCAATGGGGTATCGTGGGACATTCCCTGCTTTTTAAAAATAAACACCAAAAAAAAGTTTCAGTTTTTTCTTCTAATTGCTTGCATTCAGATTTACATTTTGCATGCTTGCTTCGTTTTCTTGATTTTGAAGTAAGCTGCTACAATTCTAGTTTTTCTGGGGTGTCTGTTGCTATTCTTGATCTGCCAAGATGTCTCCTCTTTCACTTTCCATGTTCTAGTTTATTTTCCAAAACCTGAAAAAGGGAAATTATCAATAAATTTAAGAACACTTGGTGTATTGGGACAGTCAGAGTTACACACCAGTCTACCCCATGACTAACTCTCCCATGGTACCCCAAGCAACCAATTTTGAAGTGCATATTTCATGATCAAGAATCACTCAATCTGAGAAAACACCAATGAATAATATTGCATAAAACCCAAGTGCTGCCTATGAAATAAATGGTGCAAATTAAGCAAAGTATTTTTGATATAGAACAATTATTCTAACATGCAAAATATTTTGTCAGGAGACATAAAATTCTAATATCACTAGTTATTTCCACCCTAGATGCACTATTGCTACCAAATCTTGTACAGATGTGAGGGATGATATGACAGCTCTTGCAGTAGACTTACATGCCTCTCCATCTATCTGATTGGAAAGAAAGTTCTCAGAATTTCTTGAATATCCAGTACAATTTTTTTCCAGAGCATGCTAGAATGTTCTGCGTGTGTTTATAAGTAGGTCGTGTCCTTCGGCATACAACCGTATATTATTACAGCCCTGGTGCTCTCCAGCCATGAACCAGCCCTACCCTCTTACTAAGGAGCAAGTTCGCCTGCTTCTT
>CAJPEV010002224.1:0-13789 GCA_905338385.1 Darwinula stevensoni | reverse complement strand
AGACGACCTGAAAACCGATTTGGCCAACTTTTTCGTAGCGCAGCCGCCAGAGTTCTATTGGAATGGCATCCATAGTTTGCATAAACGTTGGCGTGAAGTGATAGAGGCCAATGGTGATTACATTCATGATTGAGATGATTTTGCTTTTAAATAAACTGGGTTGTAATAATTGTTCATGAAATTCCGAGAACTTTCTTTCCAATCAGATAGTTTGAGGCAACAAAACAGTACTGGGGTGCAATGTCCCACTGTACCTGTACCCCAGTCTCCCCTACGCACTGAAGTACAAGTGCAATTTGAAGAAAGTGCAGTTTAATTTGTCAGCATTTCTACAACTAATATCAGATGAAGTATGTGTGTGTGTATGTGTATGTGTGTATATGCATGTGTGTGCTTGTTTTGAAAAGTATGTCCCTTCCTTGAGAATGATTCAATTAACACATAATTTTGTCTTACTAGTGTATCATTGGATAGTATGAATTTCTCTTGACCTGATGGTTATCCAGTGCTCGACCACAGTTTTCAACCCAAGTGTTTGGGCTGTACGGTGGTTTCCCCAGCAAGGAACTGGTAGAAGGGAGACAGACCTTGAAGGAAGCCAATCTCCTCAATGCACTTATCATCCAGCGTCTCAAGTGAATCTTGACCTTTGTGATATGTGATGCTATAATACACCAATATGAAGTTTTTTTCTCTCCATCTTGTTTTACAGTCCTTTTTTTTTTCCTTGAAAATATAGAGCTGACGAGCCCCTTGCATGAGATGCATAATGCATGTAAAGTGCATGCTCAAGATGCATAATGCATATAAGGAAATCAGTCTGATGTCCCATTGTTTCCATCTTCTTTCACTGCTTTCATCAGAAAAACTCAAATATGAGACATAAAGTGAATATCACACAGAAGCCACTATGCAAAAAATCTGCTTGCAAAGGTCAAGATAATTAATGAACATAAGTTATTTGAATATAATGCAAAAAAACAAGAATATAGCATGCTAAAGCAGGACATGAAAAAAAAATTTAAGATTTAAGATTTAATATCAATAGTTATTTTTGGTAAAACTCGTGATTGTGTACATGATCCTGTAATTGATCCCTGGATTGTATCATATGTTTATTTACTTTATTTATTCATTTCAAATATTGAGACATTGTGCTGAGCAAATTTTGTCTCATAGTCAAAAAAGGACAAGGAGAAGAGGTTTAAATGTCACAAGGAGATGGGTAAAATGAAGGTGTATTAGTCAAGGAGTTCAATATTCATCAATCTCATGGCTGGGATGGAGGATGTAAAAAAATATCTTAGTTCTACTCTGAAATTCACAAATGATGTGCCATTTCTGGTGAGTCTTAGGGAGCCTAACAAAATACTTTGCTTAGAGTATTTTTTTAAGTACTGAATATAAATTGTCCACACTCAATGTCAACACTTAGGGCATTTAGGATCTTCCTTTTCATGTGCTTTCCATATAAAAGTCATCTTTCAAATGGGAAGCATTTGTGTGTGAACATTTGATATCTCAATACCAGACAGTACTAAAGAACAGACCCTAGGAGTTGGTGGAGACCATTAACCCTTTACAGTCCATTTATTTGAAAGCTGTCTGGCTTCTCAGGTCCAATTTATTTTAATGGAAAAATAAGAAAGAATAACACAAGCAGTTTAAATTGAACTAAAATTTTTTCAACACTTGAGCAATTCTAAAGGAACCTTATTATTGAATACAGAACAATGAACCAATATCAACAATAAGGAAGTTTTCATGGGTAATTATTTACTTTGTGGTAATTTCTCAAAAAAAATAAGACTTGGGAAGGTACATGCCCTGAGGGAACCACATTTTAGGGGGAGATGTTTTCAAAGAATTATTTTTTGTCCTAGTAAATTGTACAGGAATAGAAAGGTGAAACTTGGCATATGTATAACTGACATAATGTTGAGTTCAGGGAAAATTCAGCTTTTGTGGTGCATCCCCTCAGGGATGGGTGGGTCGGCTTTTTCCTAAGGTATATTTTCACCATCGAAAAGGGCTAACATATAAAGTTGAAACTTGGTGGGCATATAGTTCCCAGAGTACTGATTTCAGTAAAAACAGTACTTTTTAGGTAACACCCCTTAGGGCACCTTTTTATGGAAGAGGCACATTTTCCTTAATCTTTTTTGATCCAACGAAACAGAGAAAGATAGAAAGTTAAAATTTGGTGCAGAACTACCTGATGGATAGCTGAGTAATGAAAAAATCCTACTTTTGAAATAAGTCCTCTCAGGGCAGATAATGGAAAGGAAATCTTGTAGCCTGCACTTGTGTTGTCTTGCAACCTGCACACATCGTGAAAATATTCTCAGTACCACAGATGAGACCTTTGGTCATTTTTCATTCTAATTCCTTAGATTTTTGTTTGCATCTTTGGCATCTTACTAATTCTACCAGTAGTGGTTTCATTTTTGTTTTTCCATGTTGACAGAACTCAAAAATTGCTATAAAATGACCATTTTGGCAGTTTGATGCAAAATACCTAGCTTTGGTGTCTTTAAGAGAGGTATTGAATTGAATTGAACTTGAACGTTTTGTTTCTAGGGGTTTCATGGGGTAAGCTGAAACAAGTCAAATCAAAATCTGTTTTTGCAAATTCAGGACTTTATGATAGAAATGTTAAGCACTATCATGACAAATACTCATGACTCAGAAAAAACACAAGTCAATCAGGTACCTCAGTTTTTTGAATTAGTGAAGTAGTTTTTGCTATTGCTGCAAGCTGTTATTAAAATGTATTTGTCAGTACTTTCAATCTGTTCCCTCAAAAGGTGCATTCATGTTGAAACGAATCAATGTACCTCATTTGTTAAAGTTGCTCCATTACTTCTGTGCAAGTACTTGTAAGTACATCCTGTGTGTTAGGTGGTGGGAGCTTAGTACTTGATACACCCAGGACAAGATGAGTTCAGTGCCCCATTTTTGGGAATTGGAAGTGCTATTTGCTCTAGGTTGATTGTGAGTTCATGCATGAACTGAATGGGTGGTGCATACATAAGTTGATGCATGCTAAGCATCCCAATTATCCTACATGGGTCAAACGCTCCAACAACTTGCTGAAATTGCCTTCAGAGATTTTATCTCAGCATGGCTTCACAGTTAGACGCACAACAATTGCAAAGAAGCTTGAGGGGGAAAGAAAGGGAAACTGATGCTGAAATGGCACCGCTCTCTTCATTCCTCGCTCACTCAGCAAGTTACTTCGCCCGAATTAAAAATTGATTATTTAGCAAGTTTTCACTGGATATTCATTATACGACCTTGACACTAATCGATTTCATGGCACCTGCTGCGAGTTCGTAAACCAAAATGCTCACAACACTTCCACATGCACAAAACCAGTTTCGATACACTTAAGCCACCTCCGAACAAACGTATTTGCAAATTTATACATCTTTAGGGAAATTCCTTGAATTGCAGTCCTGATGCGTTCTTCCAAATCTACCAAATGTTCATGACTGATAGCATAAAATTGTGATTTTACACAGACTCAGAAAAAAAATCGGTAGGGGTCAGGTCATGTGACCTCTAGAGTTGGACTGCGTCTCCCAATCCATCGGTGAGGGAAGTGTTAAGAACCGTCGCACGTTGAGTGCGCAACAACGCGGAGTCCCAGCCTGTTGAAAGATGATCTCATCGAGATCAAAGGGCTCAAATTGAGTAATAGCAAACATCTGGAACACTTCATGATAAGTTTCACCATTGACATTTGTCCGTCATGTCGGAAAAAGGGCTCAATGACTCTAGCAGTAAGAACAGTAAGAACTTAGTTTCGGCGTGTCGCGCTCATGCTCATGAAACACTCCTGGGTCCCCAAGTTTCTAAAAATTTATTGTTTGCGTTTCGTATTGTTTTGGCATCAGGAGCATCGCAAATTTCGAAATGCTTTCAGAATTCACACTGCACAAGGGTCACTGAACTAAACGTGTCCATCTAAATAACCATTTTGCACCGCTGCAAAACCAAGTAGCCTTCTGCCATTCCAAGCCCAGAAACTGGAAGCTTGGTGTTTAAAAAGTTTCCCACCACTTGACAATCATTTGAGATAATTTCACAAAAAAAGTTCCAAATCAGTGGAAATAAAAAAGAAAACAAACTATGGAGTGACTTTTGAATCACCCTTTATATGTGTGGTGGGGGAAAAGTTCACTCGAAATTTGGTGGCAGCATGAAAAATTACAAATTACTGGCCATGCGATTAAAAGTTTCAAGAATATTCTGAAAGCCTTGCGCAATCCCGATCGAATGCCGCATACCATTTTACATATGCAGGGAGTTAAAAGTTAAGCACACGTGGGCCGAGAAACCCGAGCGTTGAAACTTGGCGTGCGCAGGGCAGCCTTGTATCGAAGTAGGCTGTTCCAGAAAGGATGATTCACGCCTCTCGGGCTCTCGCAGCGAAGGACGAAAATGGAGACATCAGACATGTTTTTCAGTAATGGAAGTCACTCTGTCTTTACTGTTTAATTTTTAATTTCATTCTGACTTCGCGTGACATTTTGCTTATCGTGCGAAAGTTAGACAGTCATATTGCATAAAGTTTTGGGGTTCTAATTATTTAACCTGTGCGTATTTAACTGGCCATAACTTATGATTCCCTGAAGGTATTGTCACGATATTGTATATATGAATAGTGTATTTTTTTTTTTGCTTTAATCCATAGACCTGAATAAGTGTATTTTCTCGGATTGACGCGAGATGGCGCCTCTGGCGCCACGTTATTTACCACACCTTAAACCGGTACTTATTATGTCTAAATATCCGAAGTGTGGAGGGAAGGATGGGTCCCCGAGTACCACCATTATGTCGGGAGTCAGGAGTGTTTCCACCGGCATCCTGAAGGAAGTTGATAAGAAGTTAAGCGCGAGGAAACAGTGTACACCCCATAGGGAGGTTGAGCCGAGCGGGCATGACTACCCGAGAAGGGCCGAGTTTCGGAGAGCATTGGGAAGCTGTGGAGAGCACAGGACCGCATTCGCAAACCGAGGCCACGAGGTTCAGTACCCTCTACGCCCTCGTGCCGAATCACCGTCCGTCCCGCTCAGGACCGCATTCGCAAACCGAGGTGTGTGGAGGGAAGGATGGGTCCCCGAGTACCACCATTATGTCGGGAGTCAGGAGTGTTTCCACCGGCATCCTGAAGGAAGTTGATAAGAAGTTAAGCGCGAGGAAACAGTGTACACCCCATAGGGAGGTTGAGCCGAGCGGGCATGACTACCCGAGGAGGGCCGAGCTTCAGAGAGCATTGGGAAGCTGTGGAGAGCTCAGGACCGCATTCGCAAACCGAGGCCACGAGGTTCAGTACCCTCTACGCCCTCGTGCCGAATCACCGTCCGTCCCGCTCAGGACCGCATTCGCAAACCGAGGTCGCGAGGAAACAGTGTACACCCCATAGGGAGGTTGAGCCGAGCGGGCATGACTACCCGAGGAGGGCCGAGTTTCAGAGAGCATTGGGAAGCTGTGGAGAGCTCAGGACCGCATTCGCTAACCGAGGCAACGAGGTTCAGTACCCTCTACGCCCTCGTGCCGAATCACCGTCCGTCCCGCTCAGGACCGCATTCGCAAACCGAGGCCACGAGGTTCAGTACCCTCTACGCCCTCGTGCCGAATTACCGTCCGTACGGTAAACTTGCCCGGCCCGGGTATTGTCCCTGTCCCCTGTGTCCCCGTTCGCGTCTGGTAATCGCGGTCGATCCTCGGTTCGCGTGTGCTAAATCTTTCTGTGTCGTTACATTCAGTTGCTTTACGACGGGCCAGATTGCCCTGATTGGTCTGACATAGAAACTAAGTTGTCGGCATCCGGTCCGCGGACTGGAGGACGGACCTCGCCAGTACCCCGCACGACTCCGGATTCAGTACTCCGGGCGGGTACTTGACGATATAGGCCGCCAAGACCGTCACAGTATTATAAAACGTTTTGCAGGATTCGTTCGGGATTGAACAGAGCTTTTAGATGATGCCCGAAAATGGAAAATTGCATGGGCAGTATCTTTGCCAACTACTATCAAATTTCTGACTTCTTTTTGTGTCCACTCTGTAGTATGTTTCATGCCATGGTTAAATGAAGCTAAAACTTTCGGATGAGGTAAAGGTACGTGGAGTCCTAGGAATCGTTCAGAATTGTTGAAGACGGGTTTTGAAACAGAGATCATAATTAATTATGATCTCCGTGTTTCTCTCCGGAAAAATGTTAACAGGTTCGAAGAGTATGATGAGTATAAATGAAGAATATAAATGTTTAAAAAAAAATGTATAAAGGTGAAACTAGTGAAGTCGCCACCTACTCATTTTTTTTAAAAGGCATTGTTGAAGTTACTAAATGCAACATAGACTTTTGTCAGAATCCTGCAGCTTTTTTAATTTTAAGAATCGTTACGTAATATTCACCCACTCTATTTGTCACTCTCACACTTGATGTTCACGCGGGGAATCTAAGTCCTCTTTCGCCACACAAGTCGCCCCATTATGCTGCCCTGCCCTCCCTGACTCTTCAGCCAAAACACGCTACTGCTTGTCTGTATTACCGGAACAATCCGAGTGAATGAAGCATGCTTAAGCTGGAACAAAGAAATATTTTTTTCCGGGTGCCTAAGAATTTGTTCATACAGAAAGCCCGAAAATTTACTTGAAAATAGTTTTAAAAAGCAGCTGCACCCTCGATAATGATGACTATTGGATCGATTCCGACGAATGAAGTACCGATGGATTTGCCTCACTCTAAGCGTCTGTCCTTTGCCTCTCAACAAGTATTGATATCCCAGTGCCGGCAGGACTTAGAATTTCAGGGAAAGCTCAATTCCCAGGCACGAATCTAATATCTTCACTGAGAATCGCTCGAACTCTGGTAGGGCACCGAAGCAGTGCAGCGGACACCGAAACTAGTTGTCCCCATTTTCAAAAAAGGGGATCAGAGAGACAGCAAAATAATCGGGGCATCTCTCTGCTCAGCCTTCCTGGAAAAGTCTATGCAAGTGCCTCGAAGGAAGATGTCGAGAGGTTGGAGAGTCCAAATTCCAAGACGAGCAGTGTGGTTTCCGTCCTGGTCGTAGCACAGTGGACCAGATTTTCACCCTCCGCCAAATCTTCGAGAAATGCTGGGAGTATGCCCTAGAGGTGTATGCTTGCTTCATAAACCTCGAAAAGGCGTACGACCGTGTTCCTCGGGGTCGGTTATGGAGGGTATTGCAGGATTATGGGATGGATGGCCAGCTACTGGCTGCCATTAAATCTCTATGATTGGTCTGAGGTCTGTGTCCGAGTAAACGGTGTTAAGTCGAATCATTTCAGCGTGGGTGTTGGACTTCCGTCAAGAGTGTGTACTGTCACCTCTCCTTTTCATAATCTTTATGGATTGCATCAGCAGACGCAGTCAAGTCAATGAGTGTGTCGGGATAGGAGATGTCCAAATAAGTCACTTGCTTTTTGCAGATGATCTTGTCCTGTTGACATCCTCCGAAGCTGATCTCCAGCAGGCACTAGACAGGTTCACAGCCGCATGCGATGAGGCTGGGATGAAGAACAGCGTGGCAAAAACAGTCTTTTGTCCTCTCTAGACAGCCTACTCAATGCACTCTGCATGTCAGTGGAGTCCCATTGAGGCAGGTGAAGTTCAAATATCTCGGGGTGGCATTCACGAGTGACGGCAGGCAAAATGTAGAACTAGACACACGGATCGGTCAAGCAGAGCAATGCGTGAGCTAAACTGGTCTGTGGTAATGAGGAAGGAACTTGGCACAAAGGCAAAGCTCTCTGTCCTCAAGTCTGTCTACACTCCTATCCTCACCTAAGGTCATGAGTGTTGGGTAATGACCGAAAGAGTGCGATCGCGAATACAAGGGGTCGAGATGAGATTCCTACGAAGGATTTCTGATGTAACGAGACTCGACAGGTTTCGGAACACAGAAATCCGGAAAACACTCGGGTGTGAATCTCTACTCCAAATTGAGAGATCACAATTACGATGGTACGGGCACGTGCTCAGGATGCCACAAAAGAGACTTGCAAAGCAGGTCCTTTCTGCTAAGCCAAAAGGGAAAGAGACCAAGGGGCAGACCTAGGACTAGGTGGTCAGAATATACTGAAGACCCCCGGGCATGGTCACGTCTTGGAATCTATCCAGAAGAACTTGCCAAATTGGCGGAGGACCGGAGCCATTGGAAGACTCCTGAAGCTGCTGCCCCCGCAACCCGAAAGGAATAGCGGGCATTGAAGATGGATGGATAGAGAATCGCTCGATGAAGTGATTTAAACTGGCATCTGCAGAGGAACAATTACGGCGCCGAAATTACTTAACAGTAGTTTGAGTTTAAACAAGTCGCTTGGCAAGATCTTGAATTTCGTTTCTTGGCAAGTTTTGATAAGATGTCCTCCACCTTTAACGCCCTGTCAAGTGGGAATATTGACTTATTTGTTAGGTTTTTTCTCCCTCAGGGCCGTTTCTAGGGGCGGGTGATCGCCCGGGGCGCCAGCGGGGTAAAGGGGGGAGGGGGCATTGGAACTCATTGCCCTGGGCGCCAACATGCCTAGAAACAGCCCTGTCCCCGCTCATTTTACCTGGTTGCGACATAGTCATCTTTACAAGGTCTTGCTTTTTTCTTATCAAGCCCAACCCAACTTTAAAGTGCTGACCCTTGATAAATCAACTCAGCAAAAAATACAGAAATTATGTCAACGAGTACTGACGGACTTGATCAGCTTTCGCGGTGCTACTTATGGATTTAAGAAATAAGACAGTACTGGCAATATTGGAGTAACTTGAAAAGATGAGCCGTATCTTCACAATGCTCCGCACAAGGATTAGGGCCATCAGCATACAAACGAAAACAGCTAGTACTAAGAAGCGCTTAATCATGAAACAGGCGGGATTAGAGTTAAAAACCACTGTAATTATATTATTTCGAAAGGTCAGGTACAGACGGACTAGCTTCTATTGTGGTTCGCAGTGTTGAGGTAATTTCCGGTGGCCTTACTACAAGGTCCAGCTAAGAAGTCTTCACAGTGGAGTTTTTCCGAATGGCTCCAAACATCTGGGGGGGAGGGGGTGGTCCACAAATGTAGACGAGTCTTTCCATTTCAAGTGATCCAAGTTTTAATGAGTTTATTGCACCACTAATTGGGATTTAGCTGTTAAGA
Organism: Darwinula stevensoni; assembly: GCA_905338385.1. Classification (NCBI taxonomy): domain Eukaryota; kingdom Metazoa; phylum Arthropoda; class Ostracoda; order Podocopida; family Darwinulidae; genus Darwinula; species Darwinula stevensoni. The sequence goes on along the minus strand of CAJPEV010002224.1, from coordinate 4,621 downwards.
AAGCATGGCTATTTGGAGCTATGAGAAGTGATAAATCCGAAATTTCAACTTCTTATATCAATTGGTAAAATTTTAACGTTTCAACTCAGTGATGGGAAATTCTGGCCCAGAGGGGAATTTCTTTCACTGTAGGGTAGGGTGGGGCTATTCGGCCACGATTTTTAGTTTTACTTACTCCACAATCAGGGAATTAATTATACAGAAAAACCTTTGGAACCTCAACCGGTTGTAGCGAACCCCAGGGGGTCACAAGATATGGGGCACGAATGCCTCGCTACATATGGGGATCAGACCCAATGTGGTCGGATGGTAATCAGGAAGGTTGCGTGTGCCGGCACGCAGTTCGGGGCTCACACTGCGGTTCACTGAGTTGACCGGCGGTGAGGGTCAGGCTGCGTGACTCGACACGCCACGTGTCGTCCGGCCGAAGGGTCCTGGCGCACTCACGCGCCCACGTGTTGTCCGGCCGAGGGTTCGTGACGGACTCCCGCGTGCTGTCCGACCGGAGGTTCAACACGGACTGCTGCGTGCTGTCCGGCCGGAGGTTCAAGGCGGACTGCTGCGTAGGGCAGAGGTGAGGGCGTGAAGGGGCGAGAGGAGGTCCGCTATTACTACTTAGCGTAGTAACCCGGGGACTCTTCCCCTCTGTTCATCCATGGGCACGAGGAGGACTCCACACGGTCATGTCATTCAGCTACATATTCCGCCAGAAAACGGAATCTGTAAATGTGACATTTTTGGTTACAGAATAAAGAAATTAACATGTGGTCGGTCTGACTGTCAATTGCATTCCGTGTCAGTGTTTGCTTTACTGCTCGATTTCAGGGGCAAACAGGTAAAAGAAAAAAACATTTCCCAAAGCATGGGTAGGCCTATCGGGGCCGAAAGTCCCACCCCACCCTATAATTTTCCAAATTGGAACCGACTTAAATGAAACAGCAAAACCTCGATTTTAGGCGCACACAAAATGAAACATTTGAAATGACTGCCCTGGCGTCCTCCCTCGATCCTCACCGACCTGAAAATGCCCTTGACCAGGTCCACGCGAGGCATATCCATCTCCACTTCGAGAGGCTCGATCATGTCCTCAACTTAGTATAGTATTAGTCTGACCAAGGCATGACCGATTAGCTCCACCTTACCCTATACAATTTTTTATTTCACCAGTTTCGAAATAGCCCTTTGAGAGTTCGTTTCACACTCCTATGGGATATCGGACAGTAACTCTCCAGTTCGTTCTGGAATTGATTTTAGTTTTGGTGTTCAGAAGTGCCCTTGTCATTAAACACTACACAAATTTTGAACATATTTTCACAATCGTTTTTCAGACTAACAGGCTGAAACTACAATTTCTTGAAACTTTGTAAAATGCATAAGAAAGCATTGCAAGTTTTTGAAATACCATGAGTAAGAGAAGTTTTGGGCTGATTTAATCCAACAAGAATGAAACCTCCTTGCTGAGTTCACTAGGTGCAACACTCATACAGCCAATTTTTTTGGAGTTGAAGTGTAAAAAATTGCAAATTTAACTCATTGAAACACAAAAATTGACAAAAATAAGCTATTGCCCGATTCTAAGTTTTAAAATGAGCAATTAATCAGCTTTCTGACTTGAGTAGTTTTGGAAAACTATGTTTTTGTCTAAAGGCTTCCCTCCCAATATGTGCAAGAGCATACAGTATAACGGAGACTGACCTATATTGCTTAAATTTCAGATAAACCAGTTTCTTGTAACTCCCAATAGCCAAGATTTTTTATAGCTAAAACCCAGTTGATGGTGCAACTCAGCCAACTTCCTGAAATTTGGATAACATGACAAGGAAAAATCCATATGCCAAAAACTCTTCACTTATCAGAGATTTGGAGTTAGATCCATATCTCTGACAAGGGGGTAAGCTTGGGAAAGTTGCATGTATGTCGATTTGAAAAACAACACTGGATGAATATTAACTATTTGAACATTTACATATTGAAGCAATATCACTAATCAACTTTCCTATAGAACTGCTACAATATACCAAACTACTTGGGTGCTTGCAGATCTGGAACTACCTTTACAAGAAGCAGAGTGAAAAAATATATAGATTCAAGGAGATATTTCCTTCAATCACAAATCAAGCAATACAGCCGCACGTCTTTTATTCCAGTGAGAAGTCAGGAAAGCACTTGGATCCCAATGCATGGAAAATAAACAAACAAAAAAGACGGAATCAGACAATTTGCCCTTACTCACTAACAGTCACTCTTGCACTTCCATATTCACTTCTCACAGGCAAAAAAAGACCTTGAACTTCCTCCTGGAAGAGAACAAATGGTTCTCAAGTACATTCATGACTCAAGTCTGATCTTCTTCTTCTTCCTCCTCTTCTCCTTCCCCATAACCTGCAAAATGACTGTGTCAGTACAAGTCATGCTCACCTCATCTACTTTACAGCTGTTGAAAATAACTGAGATATGCTTAACAGCTCTTATTATGGCATCTCCCTTTCAACTGCTTCCTGTATCCATAAAATATGTAACTGTTTATTATCAAATTCTACACTTCATAAGGGTTGACACAAGAGGTGTGAGGAAAATGAAGGTCTTGCATGAAGTCAACTACTGAGGATTCCTCCCTTTATATTGCATAATGTCTCACACCATGGGTAAAGCCATATGACTCACAATAATGAAGCACAAGTGGGCTCCTGCTCTGCTATCAGCTCCTTATTACAGACTTTACAGGTTCAATTCCTTTAATTTGATTTTCTTCAATGCACATGAACAGGTCTTAATGTCCCTTACATTTCATGCTTTGTCTTCATGAAGACAGTAAACAGGTCTACAAAAAATGTAGAGATTATCTCACTATTAGCATACAGTTAAATGACAAGTCCACAGACAAAAGGATTGATGGCAAACATGTGTGGATGCATTAAGTGTACCAACAATTCCTTCTATGCAAAGTAATTATGTATTTGTGACAAAAGAGATTAGCTGAGCTTCAGTGTGAATTGTTTACCTGGTCCATGTCCTTCATCATCATCTCCATCACCTCCACCTTCAGCACCACCTTCCTCCTCTTCATCATCGTCATCTTCTTCCCCCTCCTCCTCTTCCTCCACAACAACAACTGAATCATCTACTTCCTCCTCTTCATCACTGCCAGCAACATTAATAAAATGATCAACTGAACTGCATATATCACTAGTTACTTTGAAATACAAGATGAGCTCTCTAAAGCAATTGGATATGATTACATTTTTGTGGAGTCCAGACAGAATATATATCTGATGAAATTACAATCTCCCAATATTTACCCAGTGTTACTTTTCTGTAAACCCTTATCAACCCATATATAATACAAACATATATAGAGAAAGCAGGGGTGAATGCACAATTCCAGTGCATTGTTCCAGTGCACAGTGCATGTAGTGCAACAAAGGAAATAGCAGATACTGTGGCTCTTGGGTAATGGCATCTATGAACATAATTCTTAGTTTGGCCATTGGGCCAATTGGTTCCAGTCTGGATAATGACTTCTGGGCAACAAAGAGCAGAAATGTCAGGGAGTTCTACCTAAAAACTGCAGGAACAGAACTGATGAGTGCACATAGCCTGACCTCATTCCTAAAAAACCATAGGAAGATGCTATTACTTTGAGGGTTCTTGGAGGAGGCCTAGCCTAAGGCTCTTGGATCCATGATCCAGACTTCCAGTCATGCACACATACACATACCAGTCTTCCAGTTCAATAAAACTGCAAATACTTCAGAACTGAATCAACTATTTAAAAATTAGCCTAAAGATTTAAGAGTTAAAAACTTGAAATTATTATTTTTTAAATTGAATTCAGAGGCTCAAAAAACTTTCTTACATGTTGATGGCAATCACTACCCAGTTATCAATAGAAGGAAAGGGCTGCATAACAGAGCCATACATGGAAATAAAATCACATGTAATTGTAGAACATGATTTTCTGAAGCATTTCCTGATAAAACACTGCTGGCAAATTCAACTTCCAGATCAATGAAAGAGTTTCATGTTGAAGGAACAATTTTGAACTAGAATAAGAAGAATTCTGGTAATCCAAGAACAGTGCAGATGGAAGAGATGAAGGAACTTATCAATAACTATATGTTGGAATTAAGCTCCAACTCACACCAGCTTTTACAGACAATAATGTTGCTTTGAATTTAGTGGACTTCAAATTGCCTGGTTATTTTTTAGTTTGTCTCCTCTGTTAACTCAGTTCTCAGACAGCCAGAACTCCCCTAACTTTGTTGAAAAATGGTTCCTTTTGCATGAAACTTCACTAGTCCAGAGTTGCTTGAATTTGCAGATAATGTTTTGCTGAGTAATACAGTATATCTGGATATTTTTCTTAATAGTTGTAGTTGATCTTGTTTCCAAATACTGTTTCAGAATGAAACTCTTTTGTAGTTAACGGGGGAAACATTGCCATCAATCAGTAACATATGTAAAGTTTTGAGTTTCTGAATGCCACAATTTAATCTCCCCATGCCAACTCTTTAACCTCTTAAGGTACTAAGGGAAGATGAAAATCGACCCCCCTAGAATCAAATTCTGGCTTATAATTATTGTAGAGGACCCCAAGGGAGGGCCTTGAAGCCACTTTTTG